>CM046336.1:4336123-4568868 GCA_025403435.1 Artocarpus heterophyllus | reverse complement strand
AATAATCTTATTTTTAATTATTTTAATATTAAAAGTTAACTTTTATAAGTTTTAAAGTTTAATAATCATAACAAAAAATATATACATATAATATTTTAAATAATATTATAGGTTGAAATATAGCATAACATAACACTTTTTTTTAATAAATATAATGTTAATTTTGGCATTTGCATTTCAATGATAGAATTAACCAACGAACAGGGTGTGGGTCCTGTGGGAGGAAGTCTACGTGATTGGCTACTGTTGAAGTAGAAAGCTAAGCTATTCGAAGGTTAGGCAATCATAATCCGCAAACCCCGATGTGATTTCAAAGTAAAACAATGAAAAACAAGTAGGGTCCACACAAGTCACAGATGAGACCCCACCCAAAAAAGAACACAACATCGAAGAAGGGCCTTTGCTTAACGAAACAGTCGGCGCTCAGATACACGTGGTGTCCTCGTAGCGTAAGCCCCGCCATCGCATCTCTTGTTCCCAAAATGCTGACATGAGCACATCATTTGCTACCCGCCTAATGACTTTTCTAGTTTTTTTTTTTTTTTTTTTGCCTTTTCTTTTCTATTTTTTTTAATCCTCTCACTTACTTTATTTTATTAATCAAATCAAAACTCCCTTATCGCCCACCCCATCTTCGTCCCGTGACTTCCTACTCTTGCTCTCAGCCGCCGTTTCATTTATTTATTTTGTTCTTCTACCGCGCATGCCTGCCTGCACCATATGGCATTTATCCACTAACGTCTCCTGCAAGTTTGGGAACTCTAGTCTAACACAAATATTTTCAATTCAACCTCAGTAAGGCTTGTTTGACAACTTTATTTTAACAATGCAGTTAAAATTATTATAATATAAAATTTTTATATATTACAGTGTAAAAAAATAGACTATAATATAAAGCTTTTAAATATTATGTAAAATCGTTCTAATTGTGTTGTCAAACAGACTCATTAGTTTGAATTGTGAAAAGTATAAAGCTTTTTTATATTGCAGTATAAAATAAAAATATTTTATATCGTAAAGTAAAAGTATATTATAATGTAAAACTTTTACATGTTATAATATTTGAGTTCAAAGTCGTGAGTTTGAATTTATTTACTAGACACCCTTTTTTACTCTTTCAATAGGTTCTATTATTTTATCTATATGATTAACTTTTCAACAATCTCATTTGTAACTGTTCATGTTAAGAATTTACCACGCACAACATAAAACTATTTCTAATCATAAATTAGACCGTCAAAAAGATAATTTAACAATTAAAATAACATGACCTATTAATATGTTCAAAATACATATGCTATGTAGTATAAATTTTACCTATAAATTTGGGTTCAATTCCCATGTCTCTATTCACCTCTCGCATTTCATACTCCTCTACTATTGTGTCGACTAAAACATCATTCATACTATTTAAAATATTTTTTTGAGTTAAAATATTTTAATTGAGGTGTTATCGTATTAGTGAAGGACACAAAATGAAAAAGAAAAAAAATATATATGAACCAAATCTTGTAAATTTTAATACATTTTTCAAAGATGTTCTTGTTAAAGGCTACAAAGCAACTAATAAAATTATCCTTTTTTGTTTTCTTGGTAAGTGATGTAATTATCTTTTTTTTTAACTTAAGGATAATTTTTTTTACGTTAGGAATTGGATGGTGAGCAAAAAAATAATAATGGTTTGGATGGAATATATACACTAAAGTTTTTGCAAGATAGAGTGTAGGCATTACTTAAGGTCTGTTTGGCAGGAGAGATTTTTGAAAGGAAGAAAAGTGGTAAAAGGTTGCAGAGAAGGGAGGGTATCTCTTTACATTATGGTTGGAGGTTAAAGGGGGAGAGGAAGAAGGTGGGACTACCCTTCCCTAGGTCACTCCATATTTTAATTACCGTTTCAGGTGAAGAGTTGAGAGGGAGAGCTATTTGCTTTATGTTATAATTGCATTTTTTTTTTATTTTTCATCTTTTGAATTATTTATGTTCTTAGATTTTTTCCACGTGTATTTACTGATATAAGCTACATGTTTTTTTGTTCTCTTACATTCTTATATTATTAAAAAGACATCTATTTTTACGTCTATAAATTGTATTTTTTTTTAATAAAGAAGAGTTCCTATAAGTGGAAAGTTTGAAAAGTTTAATTACTTAAAACTTGAATATTAAAGATGATGCTTGAAAAAATGGCTATAATTTTTTTTTTATAAATAAACTAGTAGACATTCTGAGGGAAAAAAAAGTATTTACTTTGTGTAGATAATATGGTACTTTTGTAAATTTAGCTGATACTTTCTTTTTTTTGGAGGTAACTTACCTCTTTATTTAATACCAAAAAAATGAAAAAAAAATCATTATTATTCCTTCTAGTCATACCAAACTTCACCAAAAAAAAAAAAAAAAACACTATAATTTCATCTTTTTCCTCACACTACCTTTCCCTCGCCCTATTCATCATTCCACCCCTCCCACCAAACATAAAATTTGAAAAAAAAAAAAAAAAGAGAAGAGAAGAGAAGAGAAAATAAAAGAAAAGAGAGAGAAAAAAAATATTGTTCCTTTCCTCCTCCGTGTCCAGCTTGTCATTGGGAGCTCTCCTAAATCCTTCCGTGTTAGTTCTTAATTATAGTTGTTTAATCTTCTTCAAAAAATATTTCTACAAATATGCTGGGCTAATAGCTAAATGAAAAACCTATCAAAACATAATATAAGCACAATCGGACAGAATTTTGTAGGATTCATGGAAAGGAAGGGAGGCAACATTATCCCCATGAAAGTGGAAAACTATGGGGAGTTTTTTGTAGTTGGGAAATTTGAAAAGCTTTGAAGACCTGAGACCTCCTAAGCTGGCTGGGTTTTGATATTAAGCAAATGGGCAGTTCTAAATATCCCGACCAAGTTACAACTTAGCCCTCACAGTAGGGTGGGCCCCACTAGGTGTGTCACGCCCCGGAGTACGGGAGGTGACGTGGCGGAATATTTAGATTAATTAAAAGAGAATTTAATTGAAATTAAGGGTTTAAAAATCCAATTAAGTAAGGAATAAAGAGATTTTTCCACCACATTTGATAAAGGATTTAAAATCATTAAACAAATAACAATAATTGAATAAAAACCGCGAATATGGGTTCCACAACCCACAACTTGTGCACACACATGGTTCTGACAATATCACAAATACAATTACAGTCCAAGTACAAATAAAGTTAAGTCTTACATGCCTTGTTTAATAAATACAGAATGTAAATAAACTCTCCTATTGCTCCTGAGTTCGGTCCGAAGAATCTTCTCCAAACCTAAATGGGAAACCACCTAGAAGGGGGGATTTAAAAACAGATAAAACGTGAGCGAAAGGCTCAGTAGGACTAAGTTTTATAAAATACTTTAATGCAAAGAAACATAATATTATCAGGAGTTATACAAAAAGGGAACTTGAAATAAATAAATAAATAAATTGAGTAGAACCGTTCTGACACAGAACAGTCTACTCGTCAAATCAAAACACCAGTTTACTTTTACCTAGGCAAACCATGAAATCACCACCGTAGTGGCCCAGCTGGGTTTCGGGACCTGCCCCCAAGGTCGATCACGACCCGATCTCTGATATGGCATCATGCCCATGTGTTTATTATCATTATCATTCAAAACCCAATTACCGAGTGTTGTCAATTACATTCATTATGAAATTCATTTCATGTCACGGTATATAAAAATATAACCGATAAAACCATTTTCAAACAACCGTTGAAAATATTTTGATAGAAATCCTTTTTAAAGCCAAATCATTTCAAAACCAGGCTACCAAAGAAATAGGATAGAAGTCCTACCTCAGTACTCGTGCCGGTACCCCACACCGTAATCCCGGTCCGCTATACGTTAGCTCCACGGAACCACGAACGATCCTAGATACCAACTAAATCAATCAATATCTAGTTCGAAACATCCTATGTTACTAAATCATTTCATGATGTCCTAGTGTGCCATTTGTATCATTAAAATCATCCTATAAGGTTGGGATTTAAATCAGGGTTCAAAACAATGAAATCGGGTAAAAATCACAAAATTTTCCATGCCTCGGTCGGCCTGCCGGACGCCCTGCTTCGGCCTGCCGGAAACAAGGTTCGGCCTGCCGAACTGGGAAGATCCAGAAATCCCAGCCACGGGTTTCTCGATCCCCAAAATCTAAATCTTGTTTCTAACCTGTTTTTCTCAAATCCCAGGCATGAAAAACAACTATAATTGATAGAAAAACATTCTAGAACATGTTTGTAATCATTTAAACAACATTTGAACTCAAAATCCTCAAAAATCCGAAAATGAGAAAAAGAGGAGAAAAATGAAAATCTTGAATCCAATCCGTTTTTCTTCAATCTAGGCTTAGATTCTAGTTGTTCTAAGCTCATTTAACACAAATCCACGGTTTTCTAAGCTAAAACAAACTTAGATTTCGAAAACACACAAAATTGAAAATTTTGTAAAAAGCTTAGAAATTTCGAATCTAACCTCGAATCGAAGCTTCAATCCGCGTTCTCGGTTGCCGAATCACGTCACCGAGCTTCCTCCTCGCTGTTCCAAAGCTTGGATTCGAATGGAAATCAAAATTTTGAAAGAGATTGAGAGAGAGAGAGGGGCTGCCGAGAGAGAGAGGAAAGAGAGAGAGAGAGAGCTCGTGAGAGTGAGGAGAGAGAGAGGGAAAAAGGAAATAAATAGAGAAAATCGGTGGGCGGTTTTACTGTGCGAAAACCATGTGCCGCCCACGGTTTTGCAAAACGGAGTATTTTTAACATTTTACAAATTGTTGTGTTTTAAAACTCAAAACATCATTTTAAATCAACAAGAAATCTTTTGAACACATCAATTTAACAAAACAACCAAAAACTAAAAATCCAACCAAATAATCTAATTAAAGTTAAAACTTTAATTATGGCACACTAATTCATCATTTACATTACATTAATGTTAAATAAATTTCGGGACGTTACAGCTCTCCACCCCTAAAAGAAATTTCGTCCTCGAAATTTACAACTCATCTCAAAAACAAAACAAATGCAGATATAACTCCCGCATACCCGACTCTAATTCCCAAGTGGCTTCATCAACACCGTGATGCTGCCACACGACCTTTACCAACGGTATCTCACGACGACGCAAGCTAATCACTTTCCGGTCGATTATCTGAATCGGCACTTCTTCGTACGTCGTATCCTCCTGAACCTGCACATCGCGAAACGATACTATCTTACCCTGCCCAGGTGGACACTTCCTAAGCATAGACACATGAAACACATCGTGCACATGAGAAAGTTTGGGCGGAAGATCAAGCCGATAAGCGACCACACCAACACGCTGAGTGATCTCGAACGGCCCAATATACCTCGGCGCGAGCTTCCCACTCACCCCGAACCGCATAGTTCTCTTACGAGGCGACACCCTCAAGAGAAAAAAATCTCCAACCACGAACTCTAAGGGTCTACGTCTCCTATCTGTGTAGCTCTTCTGCCGACTCTGAGCTGCTCTCAACCGATCCCGAATTACCACGACTTTCTCGTTGCTGTCACGAATCTCATCCGGCCCAAGAATAACTCTATCTTCCAGCTCGGCCCAACACACAGGTGACCGACACGGTCGCCCATACAATGCCTCAAATGGTGCCATACCGATACTCGCCTGATAACTGTTGTTGTACGCGAACTCCGCCAAATGCAAACATTGCTTCCAATTCCCGCCGAAGTCCAACGCACAAGCACGCAACATATCCTCGAGAACCTGAATAACCCGCTCAGACTGCCCATCAGTATGAGGATGAAACTCCGTACTGAAGTTCAAATCCGTACCCAAAGCTTCCTGAAAACTCCTCCAGTACTTAGCATTAAACCTGGTGTCTCGATCAGAGGTGATGGACAAAGGAACTCCATGCAACCTCACAATGTTCTGCATATACAGCTCCCCGAGAATCTTCCTAGAACACGTCGACCTAAACGGAATGAAATGCGCCGATTTCGTCAACCTGTCGACTACAACCCAAACTGCATCGTGCCGCTGCTCCGTCCTCGGCAAACCTGTGAGGAAATCCATCGTCACATGCTCCCATTTCCACCCTGGAATAGGAAGCGGCTGAAGCTGACCTGCAGGCTTCTGATGCTCGGCTTTCACCTGGAGACACGTCAAACACTTGGCCACGTACTCGCGAACATCTTTCTTCATGCCTCTCCACCAATAGTGCCTCTTCAAATCACGATACATCTTGGTGCTCCCCGGATGAATAGCAAACTGAGACCTATGAGCTTCATCTAGAACGGCTTTCGTCACCTCGACGATAACTGGAACTGCAAGACGCTCCCGAAAGTACAACGATCCATCTGCATGCACGCTCCATTCCTCGAGCTGCTCCCCGTTCTGAATCCGCGACCAAATCCCCTGCAAATGTCGATCCTGCCACTGACCTTGCTTCACCATCCGAACAAGAGCTGGAGTTGCTTCCACATGATACAACAAAACTCGATCACCGTCTTCATGATACTGTAGCCGATACTCACTCACTGTCGCATCCCTGCTCCAGTCCTCAAAAATCAAACAAGCGAGAATCCCTGAAGACTTCCTGCTAAGCGCGTCCGCTACCACATTAGCTTTTCCGGGATGATACTGCAACACGAAATCATAATCCTCCATGTACTCCACCCATCTGCGCTGCCTCAAGTTGAGATCCCTCTGAGTGAACAAATGCCTCAAACTCTTGTGATCGGAGAAGACCTGAAACAATGCTCCATACAAGTAACATCTCCAAATCTTCAGCGCGTAGATCACCGCTGCAAGCTCTAAATCGTGAGTAGGATAATTCCGCTCGTGAGGTCGTAGCTGTCTCGATCCGTACGCAACCACACGTCCATGCTGCATCAACACGCATCCAAGTCCGCGCCCTGAAGCATCAGCATAAACCTCATACGGCTCGTCACTACTAGGAATAACTAATACTGGAGCTGAAGTCAATCGGTTCTTCAATTCCTGAAAAGCAGACTCACAGTCTTCATCCCACTCAAACCTGACGTTTTTCTTGATCAATCTCGTCAACGGAGCCGCAATCTTCGAAAAATCCTTTACAAATTTCCTGTAACATCCACCAAGACCTAAGAAGCTGCGAATCTCCGCTACATTCCTTGGTCGTTCCCACTTCAATATAGCTTCAATCTTGGATGGATCCACTGAGATACCATGCTCCGAAATGACATGACCCAGAAATTTGACCTCAGTCAACCAGAACTCACACTTTTCCCTCTTAGCATACAACCGGTGCTCCCGCAGAGTCTGAAGCACGATCCGAAGATGCTGCTCATGCTCCTCCCAAGTCTTAGAATACACAAGAATATCATCGATGAACACGATCATAAACTGATCCAAATACGGCCTAAATATCCTGTTTATCAAATCCATAAAAGCTGCTGGAGCATTCGTCAACCCAAAAGACATAACCAGAAACTCGAAGTGCCCATACCGAGTCTTAAAAGCTGTCTTGGGAATATCCTCTTCCTTGATTCTGAGCTGATGATAACCTGACCGCAAATCAATCTTCGAGAAGTATCGCGAACCTCCCAACTGATCAAATAGCCCATCAATCCTAGGCAAGGGATACTTGTTCTTCACCGTAACACGATTCAACTGCCGATAATCCACACATAACCTGAGAGTCCCATCGTGCTTCTTAGCGAACAAAACTGGTGCTCCCCACGGAGATGTGCTATTCCGAATATATCCTTTATCAGCAAGCTCCTGAAGTTGCTTCCTCAATTCCTTCATTTCTGCCGGCGCCATCCGATAAGGTGCCATAGAAATCGGTGATGTCCCTGGAAACAACTCGATACCGAACTCAATCTCCCGATGCGGTGGTAATCCTGATAACTCGTCGGGGAAAACATCCTCGAACTCACCAACCACCGGAATCGCTACACCACTACTCGAAACATAGGGCTCGCAATCTAGATTGGCAAGAAAAGCAAAACAATCTAGATTCCTTCGCCCTCCTAGACATGACTTCATGAGACGCTCACTCATTAGCCAATCACCACCACCCTGGTAAGTGATTACCGTCCCCCTATCAGACACTAGGGTCACTTTTCTAAGTTGGCAGTCCACAACTGCACTATACCTGGACAACCAGTCCATCCCTAAAATCACATCATAGGAACTCATGGGGAGTATAATCAAATCACTTTTCAAAATCTCATCCCCAATCTTTATTTTACAAGATTTACACATACAATTCACACACACCCGCCCCAAAGGAGAAGTTATAACTAGGGGTTCATTAAACTCTTCTACTTCTAATCCCAAGGCATGTACAAAAGAACTCGAAATGAGAGAATGAGAGGGATCGGTATCAAATAAAACGCGAGCTAGAGATGTAGAAACCAAAACCATACCATCGACAACCACGTTACCAATCTGAGAATCTGACCCTCCAGATGCCATTGCATGAACCTGCACTGGCGCCTTCCCTTTTCCTCTACCGACATTGCTGGGTCCTGCATTACTCGGCCGATACTGCTGAGATGGAGATGACTGCACACTACCTGTACTCGGAGCTCTATACTGAGGAACACTGCGCTGAAAATACTGCGGCTGCTGTCCCCGTGCCGGATATGAGAATTGCTGAGGAGAAAACTGCGAATACTGCAACTGCAGGTACTGTGGAGGCGGAGGTAGGGTCTGAGGCTGAGGCTGAGATGAACGACTGGCATCCTCCCCGGTCTGCGATCCAAGACGAGCACTCCTGATCGGGCAATTCCTCTTGATGTGTCCGGGCTGCTGACAGAAATGACAATGGAAGCTGTAGGGATTGCTGCGCCCGCTGCCAGACGAACTGCTGCTGCCACTGGTCGCACCGCCTTGCTTGCCTTTCCCCGGAGCTGGACGACTACTGGTGCTCTTCCTGCCACTCCTCTGCGGTCCTCCTGAAGCCTTGGCTCGGTCCTCACAATACTGCACGTAATCATTCTCCACGGAGATCGTCGACGACACAAGCTCTCCGAAACTCCTAAGCCGTAGAGCAACCAACTGCCGCCGAATAGGAGCCTTGAGTCCTTCCTGAAACTTGATGCATTTCTCGCGCTCCGATGCCACAGCTGATGGAGCAAACCTAGCCAACTCGCTAAACTTTGCCTCATACTCCCGAACTGACATATCACCCTGCTGCAATCTATAAAACTCAACTGCCTTCTGATCTCTATATCCCTGCGGAAAATATCGATCATAGAACAGATCCTCGAACTTGTCCCAACCGATATCGCCACCGCGCTCCAGACGCTTAGTTTGTTTCCACCAGGTGTTGGCGCCACCCTCGAGCTTATACGCCGCAAACTCCACACGATACTCCTCAGGCACACCAAGAGTATCAAGATGCTTCAAGATCGAATCCAACCAATACTCTGCTAACTGCGAATCCCCATTGCCATCAAAAGTCGGAATAGACGCCCGTCGAAATTCCTTACAGAAAGCATGCCGACTACCAACACTGGAGTCTTCCGGTCTAGCCCTGGCTGCCATCTGCCGGAAAGCCGCAATCATAGACCTCATCAGGCCCTCATCATTTCTGAACTCGACGTCAGCTGTCGAACGACGTCTAGGTGCCATTCTCTCACTTCTGAAAACAAAATTTGGACTGTCAGAGGTATTTCATTGTCAAACCTATGTGTGCACAATTCCCAAGGTTCATAACCTTGAGCTCTGATACCATTCTGTCACGCCCCGGAGTACGGGAGGTGACGTGGCGGAATATTTAGATTAATTAAAAGAGAATTTAATTGAAATTAAGGGTTTAAAAATCCAATTAAGTAAGAAATAAAGAGATTTTTCCACCACATTTGATAAAGGATTTAAAATCATTAAACAAATAACAATAATTGAATAAAAACCGCGAATATGGGTTCCACAACCCACAACTTGTGCACACACATGGTTCTGACAATATCACAAATACAATTACAGTCCAAGTACAAATAAAGTTAAGTCTTACATGCCTTGTTTAATAAATACAGAATGTAAATAAATTCTCCTATTGCTCCTGAGTTCGGTCCGAAGAATCTTCTCCAAACCTAAATGGGAAACCACCTAGAAGGGGGGATTTAAAAACAGATAAAACGTGAGCGAAAGGCTCAGTAGGACTAAGTTTTATAAAATACTTTAATGCAAAGAAACATAACATTATCAGGAGTTATACAAAAAGGGAACTTGAAATAAATAAATAAATAAATTGAGTAGAACCGTTCTGACACAGAACAGTCTACTCGTCAAATCAAAACACCAGTTTACTTTTACCTAGGCAAACCATGATATCACCACCCTAGTGGCCCAGCTGGGTTTTGGGACCTGCCCCTAAGGTCGATCACGACTCGATCTCTGATATGGCATCATGCCCATGTGTTTATTATCATTATCATTCAAAACCCAATTACCGAGTGTTGTCAATTACATTCATTATGAAATTCATTTCATGTCACGGTATATAAAAATATAACCGATAAAACCATTTTCAAACAACCGTTGAAAACATTTTGATAGAAATCCTTTTTAAAGCCAAATCATTTCAAAACCAGGCTACCAAAGAAATAGGATAGAAGTCCTACCTCAGTACTCGTGCCGGTACCCCACACCGTAATCCCGGTCCGCTATATGTTAGCTCCACGGAACCACGAACAATCCTAGATACCAACTAAATCAATCAATATCTAGTTCGAAACATCCTATGTTACTAAATCATTTCATGATGTCCTAGTGTGCCATTTGTATCATTAAAATCATCCTATAAGGTTGGGATTTAAATCAGGGTTCAAAACAATAAAATCGGGTAAAAATCACAAAATTTTCCATGCCTCGGTCGGCCTGCCGGACGCCCTGCTTCGGCCTGCCGAACTGTACAGTTCGGCCTGCCGGAAACAAGGTTCGGCCTGCCGAACATTTCCCCAGATTCGGCCTGCCGGTCGGAAGAACACCGGCCTGCCGATCATCACTCCGGCCTGCCGAACATGAACTTCGGCCTGCCGAACTGGGAAGATCCAGAAATCCCAGCCACGGGTTTCTCGATCCCCAAAATCTAAATCTTGTTTCTAACCTGTTTTTCTCAAATCCCAGGCATGAAAAACAACTATAATTGATAGAAAAACATTCTAGAACATGTTTGTAATCATTTAAACAACATTTGAACTCAAAATCCTCAAAAATCCGAAAATGAGAAAAAGAGGAGAAAAATGAAAATCTTGAATCCAATCCGTTTTTCTTCAATCTAGGCTTAGATTCTAGTTGTTCTAAGCTCATTTAACACAAATCCACGGTTTTCTAAGCTAAAACAAACTTAGATTTCAAAAACACACAAAATTGAAAATTTTGTAAAAAGTTTAGAAATTTCGAATCTAACCTCGAATCGAAGCTTCAATCCGCGTTCTCGGTCGCCGAATCACGTCCCCGAGCTTCCTCCTTGCTGTTCCGAAGCTTGGATTCGAATGGAAATCAAAATTTTTGAAAGAGATTGAGAGAGAGAGAGGGGCTGCCGAGAGAGAGAGGAAAGAGAGAGAGAGAGAGCTCGTGAGAGTGAGGAGAGAGAGAGGGAAAAAGGAAATAAATAGAGAAAATCGGTGGGCGGTTTTACTGTGCGAAAACCATGTGCCGCCCACGGTTTTGTAAAACGGAGTATTTTTAACATTTTACAAATTGTTGTGTTTTAAAACTCAAAACATCATTTTAAATCAACAAGAAATCTTTTGAACACATCAATTTAACAAAACAACCAAAAACTAAAAATCCAACCAAATAATCTAATTAAAGTTAAAACTTTAATTATGGCACACTAATTCATCATTTACATTACATTAATGTTAAATAAATTTCAGGACGTTACAAGGTGGGCCCTCACTAGATGGGTCCACCCACCTAGTGGGGCCCACCCCACTGTGAGGGCCGAGCAGTAGCCCGGTCGAAAAAAAAAAGTTTTTCTAAGCAAATAAATACTTTCATCTCAAGTCGCCTTTTACACAATTATGAGAGAATTTTTTCTCCTTTTTTTCCTTTATTCTTTCCTCCTTTGGGAGAAGTTAAAAAAAGAGTAAGAGAAATAGAAAGAATCAAGACATACTCACAACAACAAATGAGATATTGGGTTATTTAAACAAATTTGGACTTGGTGTATTATTAGAACGAGATATTGGGTTACAGATTTTTTATGGCATTTGGTTTATAGGTCTAAACCACGGACCAAACCGTTTTAGTACATTCTTTTTCTTATAAAAAATTATTTATTTTTTTTCAAATCTGTACGCCTTTCATTATTTGCTCCAAAATGACTCATGGGATCTGTAATTTGTTAGATGTCGAAAGAAAAAAGAGGGCATGGAGAAAGCCATTGAAAGGCCGTTGGTCGTTCAGGGAGAGCAGAGTGCACCACTGACGTTGCGTCTAAAATTTTTTTTGTTCTTTATTTTTTTTCACAAGTTTTGAGAGGAAAAAAAAAAAAAAAACTGGTGGGATATTAGAGAGTAGCTTTTTTTTAATTGAAAAATCTGTTTCTAATTAGTTTGCAATTTGAGAACTGATACTTACTAATCTACAATGGTGTTTAGTAAATGCACTTAGAACTAACATTGTGATTATCAAATAATATAAAGCTTTCACATGTTACGGTAAAAAACAAAACATTGTTACAATATAAAGCTCTCATATGGTATAATGTTTTTAAACCATAAAGTTAGTTCTAACCACACTTATGAAACCCCCTAAATTAAGGGAGAGTTTAGTTTATACACCATATCTACTAATTTAATTTGGTCGACTAAAATCATTTGTCTAATTTTTGATGTTCTAAATGATTTCTAACAAATCATATTATGACACATTATTTAATAAAAAATCATGTAAAAGTCAATTAAATATTATTTTAAACTTTTTAAATGACATGCCATAATATAATTGGTTGGACACCAATTAAGACGCCAAAATCAGACAGAGGATTTGAATCCCAATTGGTTAACCAAAAATCTGTTGGGTAGTATTTTTAAAATAGGTAAAAAATAGTTTTGTTTTAAAAAATGTGAATTTTTTTAGAATTATGCTGAAAATATTTTTAAAATTTTTGCCTCAAAAAACGTGTAAAATCAATTTTAAAAATTCTCGAAACAAAACCAAACGAGCCTATGTCATTTATTTCTATTACCCGCATAACTTTTTACCTTATGTTCAATTACTTTCCCATTGGACCCATTCCACATAAATGGAATCAATAATCCTCGTCCATATATCTTTACTTTCATTTCCAAATGTTTTACCTTTTCTTTTTACATTTACAATTTAATAACTTACTGTGACACTCGTTATTCTCCTAACGGGTATTGAGGTAATTAAATTAATTTTTAATGTATAAAAAAAAAATTGCTTCATTTAAATTTATTTTATAATATTTATTTTTATCTATTTTTAAATTTTCTAAAATTCTCCTATATTTATTTAGTATGATTACTAAAAAGCATTAGAACTTCTAATAAATCTCAAAAATGTCATATTGGCATTATGTGTGTTAAAGTCTTTAGATGAGACATAAGGATATATTTTCCAACTACTCTTGACCCTCATTTTCTTTATTTCCTCCGTGACATGCTTCAACATGTCTCCTCTATAATTGTTTCTATCACTTCTCTTCAAAGACTTCATCTTTTCTTCCTTTCTCTTCCACGGTTCCCACACTCTTCTTCTTATTTCTTTGCTGAAGCAAAATACTTAGAGAACTTCTTCAAGGCAGCCATAAAAATCAGCCACCATCACCTCCATTTGAGCAAGAATTTCAGTCATACCGAAGTAAAGGAACCTGTTTTGAAGCCATTTCAAGCTTCCAACTAACCATAATCCGAGGTTAGAATCTTATGAACAAATTTAGTCTTTCATTTATAAATTTTCTTTTATACTAAAGGATTATTCAAATTTGCGTTCTTAAACCTAAGTATATGTTTGTTGCTATTTTGGAGCATATGTATGAAGTCTAAGTGTATATGCCCTAGACAGAAAATTTATATTGTTAAACTTTGTAATACCCCTATGGGCAGTGGTTATTTCTTGAAATTCTAAGATTAAATTAAAATGAATTTTATGAATTGGTTTGCATATTTGAAAAGTAGCATCCTAGGCTTTCTAACGAGCTATCATAAACCTAAATCGGAGTTGTATTTTATTTTCTAAGAATTATTCAATTTTTGTATTGGAAACTAGTAAATCTGCCAGTTTGTTATGGTATACCAGCTGCTAACCTGAACCAAGAACCCATCTTTGCTCACCACCTAATTCTTTAATGTCTTGCAACCTTTCCAATATTATCCTAAGTGATTGATGAATCTTATTAGGGACTAAAACATATAGATTACTTGTTCACATTTTATATTGTGTTAAGACAAAAATTGTTTACTGTGGTATTCAAAAGAGATTTATATAAAAGCTTTAATGGCATACTAGTAAGATAGGTTTACACATGATTTATTTATGAATGTAGTTGTATGTTGTGCTTTAGTTTTAATTGTCCTTATGCACGCCTTAGGATCAAGGGAGTATGGAGCTAACGTTAATTGATTCCAGGATTAAGAGACTGTTGATAAGCTTAAAAGGTAGGGATTCTATTACTCATCTTTTGTGAGGTTTTTATAGAATTAAAATTGATTGTTTTGCCGCAATATATATATATCTATGTTGAACTGATATTATATGATTATCACATATGAAACTATGACATGGACTCGTCTTGTATTGTACGGCGAGGAACATAATGAATTGACACATGTTATAAATTGAGAAGCATGGTTAGGAAAACTAACTCTATTGATAATGATTCAATATAGAGAAATTGTGAGACATGAAAAGGGCGACGGTTACGTCCTTGGGCATGAATACCCTAAAAGGTAAAATAGGGGGAAGGTGATGACGCTTCCTTGGGTTGAAAGTCCCAGAACACACTGTACAGGAATCGACTTGGTGAGGACTCGGGGCTTGATGTCCCCTCACCGGAACACCCTTGGATGTTTATAGGGTGATCAAGTGCGCCCATTTGGGTTTCGATGAGTTGAGTGATACTCAATTTAACATGGATACCTAGGAACAATGATGATTGTTAATATTTGTATAAATGTGTAATTATGACACTTGGTAATGATTAACTACGGTATCCATAAGATGTGATCATAATAAACCTCATAATCTGGAATATGATGTAACTTACTAACCATGCAGATTTTAATGTGGTAATGATAAAGGTGAGTAATGGTTTTCTCTACTGAGCATAGTGTTGCTCATACCCTTATGTTTATATCTTTTCAGGACTCACTAAATGTGAGGTGGCTACGAGAAATATAGTTGAGGAAGTGATGTAACTATATTACATTGGGACTGTTTCAATCGTTGAGAATGTTCTTCATGATAATGTAAGCATCAATTGTTACTTTCTGTGACTGTATTATAATGTGTTGAGGGTTAAAATGATGATGACAACAGTTTATATTATTAAATTTAAGGTGCTACATTAAAACTGTGGTTTATTTATCGTTTATATTTTTATTTTTGAGTTGAGAGTTTTCATTTAAGTCCCGGGTAAATTTTATTTTTAAGGTTTTACTTTTATTATTTATTTTTATTTTATCTCATTAAAAACTGTTAACCCCCACATAGGGGCGTTACAGAATTTTTGGTATCAGAGCCTAGGTTCGGTTAACCTAGGGAGTGTAGCACCACTTTAAAAAATATTTTTGAGATGGTTTTGAAGCTGAATTTTCATTGTCATCATCAAAATGAACCTTCACATTGATTTATACAGTCTAGAATGATGTAACATGGAAAGGCCATAGAATGAAAATATTAATAGTTATATGAGTACAATAATTATATAGAAGGAAAGTATTAATAGTTATGAGGGAATGATAATTATATGGAATGAGTTTATAAGTAGAATGCTTATGAGAGATTCGTATAATATTTGGATCTATAAGCATATCTAATTCGTATAAACGATGAGAAATTCGTGTAGATACAAGGATTTAATAGCCTTTTATTTTGTGAAAAACAATAAGAAATATAAGGCTTGATTTATTGATTTTAAAGTTTGGCATAGATATGCCAAATTTTTCGTAATTGATTCAAACTTAAGTAATGATTATGTGTGGATTCGATGGAGCACATAAGTGTCAATAACTTTTCTTGAAAGTTCTATATATTTGAGGAATATGATATAAGTTGGGAATCATGGTATTGAATCTTGAGAGAGATAAATGTTAGACTTTTGGTCTGTTGAGACTGTGTAAAGTCTAGAATGCATGAATCTCAAAATTGGAATATTTCGTTACGTACATTGTATTTAAGTGTATCAGTGAATCTTTTGGTTACCTAAGATTTTGTTATATGAGGAAATTCGATATTGTGTAAGTAGAATTGTGGGGATTGTAGATGTTCTTAAGTAGTAACATCAAGTGTCTTTGTTCGTTGATATGGTCTACGTTGAAAGACGTAAATCGTATTGATTTCAAGGTTAGTCGCATTCTAAACCCTTGGTAGCAATGATGATGAATCCATTTATAGATGTTGAGTATTATGAATAACATATGGGTGTATGTATTGTTCAATAAGATTTTGATTAAAACAAAATTATTTGAGTTGCTGGAAGATTATGTTGTTATGAAATGATTTTAAATATCATTCAGGAAGATCCTTGTTGTCGTTAAATTAGATTTGTTGTTCATACTTAACTTATCTATAGTGGACTTTGAATTGGGTTTAAGATTTATACAAATTGGTTTTCAATTTTATGTTTGTTATTTAACTCGTTCTAAATGTGTTAAGGCCCGAAACAACCTGACCATTTTCAACTTAGAACATTTGGGCCTAGTTCAAATCCTAAATCAGTTTGATTCACACTGTCTCTCCCACGTGGTCTCTATACGTGTCATATACAGTGGTTTAATTATTGTTTACATATACGTTTACTGTGCGTAAGACCTTATTTCTCCGAGTTCACTTTTTCTCTCTTAATTTGTTATTTTCTCTCTAAATCGCAAATCCTCTTCTTTTTCATTAAAAATTCTTCTTTTTCTCTAAAAGAAGAAGGAATTCTAGGATTCTGCAATTTACTATCTTAATTTTTCCTTTCTATTTACTCTTCTTTCATCTCATCATGGACCCAAAGTACCAACACCTGAGAAAGTATTTCCCATCACTCTCCCAAAAGATTCTCAGAAAGAAATACAAGGCTAGAATTACTCGGTTGTGGATTCTTATGCGTTTTGATATCCCTTGTGATGTGAGAATGTTAATAGAGGGGAAAATCCGTCCGAGTGACTTTAGTCAAGATGTCGGTTTACCAGGAACAGGTACCAGTCGTAGTGCAATGAAAAGAAGAGCTCGTGCCATCGTGATCACTTGTAACAAATGTGGAAGACAAAATTGTAACGGTAAATGTACTTCACCTGGTTATATGTCTACGAATAGAGAGGATAAAATAAGGTTTTGTAGGGATGGACTTTCAAAGGAGAACTTGGATAGCATCCATCCTCCTCTCCACGGTCACCCTAGTGGATATGTTCAAGGAGCTATTTTTAAACTCTGGCCTAAATTTTATACAGAAAGACAACGCCTCAGGAATATGGTATTTCTAGATCCTGTTTGCCAAGCCATAAGAAAACTGGATGGGGAATAAGTCATCGCACTATAAAGGTTATTTAGTCTTTACTTATTTGAAGCAGTTTTAGCTGATGTTCAACAGTTTGTGTTTTTCTTTTACTCAGAATATTTGCTTTTGTGTTTGAAATAATTGTGATTATTAGATTGATACAGTAAGTGTTAATATCTTATTTAATTTATGATTTTCTTAAATATATATATAATAAAATATATTATCTTATCAGACACGTTACATACGGTACAGTAATATGTTTGAATTTTGAAAAGCTTATCCAGATATTTCAAGATTTGTGTCTCAAATTTCAAAAGTTCTACAGTATTTGTCGTTTATATTAAATTTCTAGACTTGGTGTATATTTGTCAAAAAGTCTACAGTTGTGTCAAGAGGGTCTTCTGTCGAATTGTTCTCAATTGTCAAAAGTTATACAATTAGAGTCTAATCTTTTTCAAAAAGTGAATCAGATTTTCTGTAAACTATCAATCACCTTATCTTACTTTCTTATCCGCACAAGATTTTGTTTAAATCTTTGGATTACCTTTTCATTACCTACTCGTCTATCTCTTTAGCCCTTTTTGTATATTTCTCATCTTTAAAAACTCATGTAGAACCCGAAGTCTAAGTGGAGCAGACATTAAGCAACCACTTCTATAAACCAAATATGTCTACCTCCCAGTCCACGAAGAAAATAAAGAATGTCTGTGTCTTTTGTGGTTCCAGCCTTGGAAAAGATAAAGCTTATTTAGAAGCTGCAAATCACTTAGGGCAAGTCCTAGCACACAAGAAGATTAACATAATCTATGGGGGTGGTAGTATAAAAATGATGGTAAATATGGCACTAGCAGCTAGGTCTAGTGACGCTACTGATGTAAGAATTTGGCCTCATATTCCAGTTGAAGGAAACCTTTGTAAGGAAGCCATAGGTAAGGGAGAAGGAGTCAGGAGTATCCCTAAAAATTTTAAAGACATAATCTATAATTCTGATGCTTTTATAGCATTACCTGGTGGTCTAGGTACTCTTGAGGAAATATTTATAGTTGCTTGTGGGCAATTGTTGGGCTTTTATTCCAAACCTTTGGGACTGCTGAACGTAAAGGGTTTTTATGACGGTCTTTTGAAATTTCTAGATTACGCTGTGGAAGAAAACATCACTACAGAATCGGAGAGACAAATCTTTGTCACTGCTTCAACAGCTGAGGAATTGATAGATAAAATGCAAATAATACATCCAGAATCTGACACTGCAACATCCAAGCTTGAATGGGAAAGGGAAAGCCGGGAGCGGCCAATTGATTTGAATCTCCATCTGTAATCTTTTTGTTTTATCTTTGGCATGTAGGCATGTGTGTCCGTATTTCGTGTGTTACGAATAACCGTTTGCCTTGTATTCTGCGTTTCTTGTGGTACGTCGTTGTTCAATCTTTTAGATTCATTGAGCCTAATGCCGGGATGGCTGGATACGGAGTACTTGATGCTCTCGAAACGCATCCTTCTTAAGGTCCGATCTTTTGTTTATCGATGTTTTTGTATCCTCTAAGCATGCATGATATGGATAGCTGGTATACGGAGTGCCTTGTACTCTCGAAACGTATCCGTATTATGTTTGTAATGTGTAATATTCTGTTAATATTATGTGGAAGTACCAGAGTCAGTTATGGGGATATTCCATATGAAATATGAGTATATTATTTGGATTGAATGTTTGTGTCATGAGGATAGCTGTTTAATGAAAAATATGTCGGGTTTGTCTGCAACTCTGAGATTCTGTTTAATATCTCTATGAGTAAGCTTAATGTATGGTTTTGAATAGAAGTGTTTGTGATATATGTTTTATGATTATGTTTTAGTTTATTAGTTGAGGTATGAAATCAAATATATTTGACTTTTCCTTACTCAAAAAGGAAAAGGAAGCTAAAGATGAAGTATATAAAATTTCTCTAGCAATCTCCTTAAATGTGATTGTAAATCACAGTCCATGGACAATGAAGGACTGGAATCATGGTATGGTCAATATGTATGCCTGATCAGATTCTTAGACTATTATACGGTGTTATAAGTTGAAACTTGTCAGAAATACTCTCATTGAGGGATTTAGGAGTAAGATTTATTATGCAAGTAAATAAGTGGAGATACGATAACTTAAATTTGGAGGACAAACAACATTAACGGTTTAGACTCGGAATTGGAATCATAATGAAATTAAAATTTTTACTAGTATTGCTAGAATTGAAATTTCGAGGACGAAATTTCTTTAAGGGGGGTAGAGCTGTGACACTCGTTATTCTCCTAACGGGTATTGAGGTAATTAAATTAATTTTTAATGTATAAAAAAAAAATTGCTTCATTTAAATTTATTTTATAATATTTATTTTTATCTATTTTTAAATTTTCTAAAATTCTCCTATATTTATTTAGTATGATTACTAAAAAGCATTAGAACTTCTAATAAATCTCAAAAATGTCATATTGGCATTATGTGTGTTAAAGTCTTTAGATGAGACATAAGGATATATTTTCCAACTACTCTTGACCCTCATTTTCTTTATTTCCTCCGTGACATGCTTCAACATGTCTCCTCTATAATTGTTTCTATCACTTCTCTTCAAAGACTTCATCTTTTCTTCCTTTCTCTTCCACGGTTCCCACACTCTTCTTCTTATTTCTTTGCTGAAGCAAAATACTTAGAGAACTTCTTCAAGGCAGCCATAAAAATCAGCCACCATCACCTCCATTTGAGCAAGAATTTCAGTCATACCGAAGTAAAGGAACCTGTTTTGAAGCCATTTCAAGCTTCCAACTAACCATAATCCGAGGTTAGAATCTTATGAACAAATTTAGTCTTTCATTTATAAATTTTCTTTTATACTAAAGGATTATTCAAATTTGCGTTCTTAAACCTAAGTATATGTTTGTTGCTATTTTGGAGCATATGTATGAAGTCTAAGTGTATATGCCCTAGACAGAAAATTTATATTGTTAAACTTTGTAATACCCCTATGGGCAGTGGTTATTTCTTGAAATTCTAAGATTAAATTAAAATGAATTTTATGAATTGGTTTGCATATTTGAAAAGTAGCATCCTAGGCTTTCTAACGAGCTATCATAAACCTAAATCGGAGTTGTATTTTATTTTCTAAGAATTATTCAATTTTTGTATTGGAAACTAGTAAATCTGCCAGTTTGTTATGGTATACCAGCTGCTAACCTGAACCAAGAACCCATCTTTGCTCACCACCTAATTCTTTAATGTCTTGCAACCTTTCCAATATTATCCTAAGTGATTGATGAATCTTATTAGGGACTAAAACATATAGATTACTTGTTCACATTTTATATTGTGTTAAGACAAAAATTGTTTACTGTGGTATTCAAAAGAGATTTATATAAAAGCTTTAATGGCATACTAGTAAGATAGGTTTACACATGATTTATTTATGAATGTAGTTGTATGTTGTGCTTTAGTTTTAATTGTCCTTATGCACGCCTTAGGATCAAGGGAGTATGGAGCTAACGTTAATTGATTCCAGGATTAAGAGACTGTTGATAAGCTTAAAAGGTAGGGATTCTATTACTCATCTTTTGTGAGGTTTTTATAGAATTAAAATTGATTGTTTTGCCGCAATATATATATATCTATGTTGAACTGATATTATATGATTATCACATATGAAACTATGACATGGACTCGTCTTGTATTGTACGGCGAGGAACATAATGAATTGACACATGTTATAAATTGAGAAGCATGGTTAGGAAAACTAACTCTATTGATAATGATTCAATATAGAGAAATTGTGAGACATGAAAAGGGCGACGGTTACGTCCTTGGGCATGAATACCCTAAAAGGTAAAATAGGGGGAAGGTGATGACGCTTCCTTGGGTTGAAAGTCCCAGAACACACTGTACAGGAATCGACTTGGTGAGGACTCGGGGCTTGATGTCCCCTCACCGGAACACCCTTGGATGTTTATAGGGTGATCAAGTGCGCCCATTTGGGTTTCGATGAGTTGAGTGATACTCAATTTAACATGGATACCTAGGAACAATGATGATTGTTAATATTTGTATAAATGTGTAATTATGACACTTGGTAATGATTAACTACGGTATCCATAAGATGTGATCATAATAAACCTCATAATCTGGAATATGATGTAACTTACTAACCATGCAGATTTTAATGTGGTAATGATAAAGGTGAGTAATGGTTTTCTCTACTGAGCATAGTGTTGCTCATACCCTTATGTTTATATCTTTTCAGGACTCACTAAATGTGAGGTGGCTACGAGAAATATAGTTGAGGAAGTGATGTAACTATATTACATTGGGACTGTTTCAATCGTTGAGAATGTTCTTCATGATAATGTAAGCATCAATTGTTACTTTCTGTGACTGTATTATAATGTGTTGAGGGTTAAAATGATGATGACAACAGTTTATATTATTAAATTTAAGGTGCTACATTAAAACTGTGGTTTATTTATCGTTTATATTTTTATTTTTGAGTTGAGAGTTTTCATTTAAGTCCCGGGTAAATTTTATTTTTAAGGTTTTACTTTTATTATTTATTTTTATTTTATCTCATTAAAAACTGTTAACCCCCACATAGGGGCGTTACACTTACATGCCTTAAGTATTGACTAGTGATTACATCATGCTAAAAAAAAAAATCTAATATATCACGATGCAGAAGCCCCTACCGCGGGAGATCGGATGTCTAGTGCTATAGAACCTTTCTAATTCTCATTTGAGGACCCGTCTTCCTTAATCGGTTGACCACTGGTTTTTAAGGAAGTAAATAGAAATAAATCACATTTCTCCCACTCTCTCCTTGAAAAATCAACAAAAACGAGCTTTTTTGTAGTAGGCTATTTATTGGTAGTGCAAGTAATTTATAAATACCAAATCTGTGAAAAAGCACGTTAAAATTAAAAATAAATATACGTAAAATTAAAAAAATATACAATAAATAGGGCGGTTGAAAACAAAACTCTTATACCCTATTATCAATATATCATCTACACCTTTTTTGTAACTTTCAACAAAAAAACGCTACAAGAAGATATTTTCTTTTATGAATCCATTTGTGTATAAGTTTAATCGTTGATATTGAATATTCAATAAATAAAAAATAAGGAAAAGACTATGAATGCCAGAATATGATAATTCCAAACACATAAATATCACAATATAAAAGTTATTTAATTTCCAATACATAAATACGATAATTAATGAGTCAATGGTTTATTCGTCCTTGTAGATAATTAATTAATAATAGTCCTTGTTGATGCCTTGACGTATGCAAATTTTTGCCTTCTCGGACATATGGATAAGAACACCAAGAGCAGTACACGCCAATGAAAAGGATCTACGATAACTACGGGTATGAAAGAATACCCTATTTAGGTTTTTTAATTTTATATTTTTATATAGTTTAATGTGATCTTAAACAGTAACTACATCAAAATCAACAACTATTCTTTAGGACTATTGTTGAAAGCTAACAAAAATATATATAATTATATTTTTCATAAAAAGATTAATATATTTTTCAGCAAGACTCATACATAGGTAGTGCATTTTTTTTAAAATGAAACTAGAATAATGCATTAATTGGAGAAGACATTATAAACACAAAAATAATTGGTTTTTACATATATATATATATATAGGTCCTCCTGCAGTTCTGATTAGGAATATATATATATATATATATATACAGGAGGACCTGAAATGGAAACCACCTTACTCGCATCACAGGCACGTTTGGTAATGGAGAGTTTCCAACCGTTAATAACAGCAAAATGTAGGCAGACTATTTCTCAGTGCGTGGTGCTTTGAGGGGGGAATGACTCCCTCAATATGGAAAAACAAGAAAGCTCCAAGCAGTGGAAAAATAAGTCTTTATTTATCACCACTACGAGCGTCAACGTTAATGACTTGACAACACTAGTATTCGGAGAGAACCAAGCTTGCGTCCTACAACAACACCTTTAAGGATTTAGTTTTATCATTATGAACCCAAACACAAAAGTCCAAGCCATTACACAGAACGATCTCAAATCCGTTCTTTTCAACACCTCATCAAGAAATAAACAGAGGCCTACAAAGGTTACCTGATCACAGAAGTCAAGCTTTTTGGCCCGATCACATAGCCAACACACAATGAAAAAAAGGCTCCTAGTATTTGTGCCATAACGTGGTGGCACAAATTCAGTAATGCATGTTTTTTAATTGCTAAATTTAACGAAAATCACATTAAAAGAAAGGATATATAGATAACGCTCTTTGTTTTTGCGCCATAACATGGCACGAATCCGGTAGTGCATGTTTTTAATTGCTAAATGTACCAAAAATCACAATAAAAAGAAAAATATTAATTACAAAAAATTCCCCTTGAACTATAGTTTTATAACACTTTGACCTTCGAACTTCAAAATGTAACATTTGTTTCTTCTAAAATATAAATTATTAAAAAAAGGTAGTTTTGTTAGAATTTTAACGTCAAATTGACAGCTAATTTTAAAATTAAAGGTATTTTGATAATCCTAGTTATAAAAACAACAAAAAAATTAAAACTATAATAAAAATAATCTTTATTGATGATTAAAATAAAAAAATCAATTTAAAACATACTACTATCCGGATCGCTTTTTTTTACAATATACCGAAATTTTCTTTACAATTTTATGAACTTTTTTTTTTCACACTCAAAAAATATTTTGAAATTTTAAAAGGTACAAATACCAATAAAACTTCAAGAATATGAAAAAATATAGGACATCAAAGTTTTTTTCTCTTTGAAAATTTTATGCTATATTTCTTGTTATATTCTTTTCCATTACACTAATATATATAACTTTTAAAATTTAAAAATAATTTTTGGGTGTGAAAAAATAAAATTTTAAGAAAATTTTGGTATATTAAAAAAGAAGGATTCCAATGATATAATGGTTTTAATTTTTTTTGCTTTTAATTATCAATAAAGACTATTTTTATTATAGTTTTAATTTTGATGGTCATTTTTTATAATTAAAATTATCAAAACACCCCTAATTTTATTATCATTTATCAATTTTCTGTTAAAATTTTAACAATAGGGTTATTTTTGTTAACAATTCATACTTCAGGAAAACAAATGTTATATTTTAAAGTTCGATAGATAAAATATTACAAATGCTATAATTTATAAGAATTTTTATAATTAATCATAAAAGAAAAGATATATATATATATATGCGTATAACTGTCTGATTTTTTTTTTCAAATTCAATGTTAAAAAGAAATCTACGGTGGACCTTCCAAAAAAAACCTACGCTAGAAATTTCTGAACAATATAAAAGGAAAATAAAAATTAAAGCGTGTGCATATGACGTATTTCGGGAGAGAGACAAACAACACACACGTACAGGGAAGCCCTCAGAGCTTAGTGATGACAACATACAATGATTTTACTGCCTTTTGCCCTCAGGGCCTTGTGGTAACATCATTACGCATCTACGCCCCCCATATTTTCCCACTCCCGTTCTCGCACGCTTTTGATTTTAATGCCTACAAAAACAAAACTAAAAAAGTTTTTTATTATATAATTAAAATATTATGTTAGTTTAATCTGTTTGATAAATAGATTAAATTAGTGGTTTGATTTAAGCTATGTAATTTAAATTCATGATTTAAATTATCATCTGAATTGACGTTTGGATGTCGATTTAAGTTTTAATCGAATATGAAAAAAAATTATTATTTGTGTTTGAAGAGGTAGTAAAAATAGTTTTTGATTTATTAACAAATCTAATAATAATGTTAATGTTTTAAAAAAATATACAATACGGATATTAATTTATTTGTCTTTTCACTAGAAACACAATTTAAAAAAAATCATCTTAGTTGGATATCAAATGAAAAAATTATGATTTTTTTCTTAAATATAAGAGGCAAATTTCAACTTTTTACTATGCAATGATATCCGAATATCAAGAGTTTAAGGAGTCAAAACTCTAAAAACTTGAGGCCGTTTGGTATTGTTTTTAAAATATGTGAAAATATTTTTGTTTTAAAAAATAAGAATTTTTTAAGAATTATACAAAGAGTATTTTTAAAATTTTTATTCAAAAATATTTTTAAAAATTTTAAAAACAAAAATAAACAAGGCCTATTCTTAATACTTATTTAGTTTAAATTTTTTAAAAAATAAATACATATCTACAAAAAATTTGATATTTTAATCTAAATTTTAATCTATCGAGTATAATGAATACCTAAAACAACCATTGCCTTGATCTTCGAGTAAGCCCTAAAAGCTGTCGGTATTTACCCAGACTGTCTCCCTCCCTATATATAACCCCACAAACCCTAACACTCTCTCTCACTCTCTCTCTTCTTTTTAATATTATTATCAACCCTTTTGCCGTACAGTTTGAAAGTCCATTCATCGCCATGGCCGTGGACGCCCTTCGCCTGCGCAAGACCTCGCCACTCTCCATGGCCGCCGGTGGAGGCGCGGCTCAGCCGGACGCTCCCTCGGTGACCGTTTCGAAGGAGCCGTCGAGATGCCAAACGAAGGAGGCGCATTTCAGGGGCGTGCGGAAGCGGCCGTGGGGCCGGTTCGCCGCCGAGATTCGCGATCCGTGGAAGAAGACGCGCAAGTGGCTCGGCACCTTCGACACGGCGGAGGAGGCGGCGCGTGCATACGACGAGGCCGCCAGGAGCCTCCGCGGTCCTAAGGCCAAGACCAACTTCGGCCACGGCGACGGAGGACTCTCCGCGCCGCCGATGCCGAAGCCGATTCAGATTCCTATCCCGATCCCTGCTCCGCCGCCGCACTCGCTCGTCGTCAACGGCCGCGAGGCGTTCGGAGACTGCATGAGGTTCTGGAGGCAGCCGGTGTACTTCCACGGCGGAGCGCCGCAGCCGGTGGCGCCGGTGAGGTCGGAGTACAAGGGGTACAAGCTCGAGAATGTGGACGTGGTGGTGAGCGAGCACGAGAAGAAGATGAGCAAGGAGAAGAAACCTTTCTTGTTCGATCTGAATCTACCTGCGCCGCTTTTCTGAGCCACCTCCCCCGCCTGACACGGCGGTTCCGGCGACGTTTTTGTGAAGTTTCAATATTTCATTTTTGCCCCGCGCGGTTACTTTTATTTCCATTTTATGTACAGCTTGTTTATCGTGACCAAATGTTAGGGCGGGCATAGCAACCTGCTTGTCTATTGTTAAAGGTTGCTTTTTGAGTCTTACGCCGAGTTCGCGTGTTTTTGACTCGGTCGTAACTCGTTTTAAATCTTAGATTTGATAAAAATATCCTTAATTTATGAGTTAAATCGTACGCAACTGGTTGGATAATTATTGGCCCTCTTATTTACTCTTTTCTTGGGTAAGGTATTTTTTTTAAGCATTAAATCCCTTGGAATGACTAATGGAAGAATAAAATTTGATTAAATGAGAATCTAAACACAATATGGCAGGCGCAACATTAACAATGTCATATTGGGTAGAGATAAGAATATTTAAATACCTTAATTAATCAAATTTAGTACCAAGTGAGATTTTGACCATCAAAGTAGTGGATTCTTAAAGCATAAATTTTGTTTTGCCAGCCTGCCTAAACGTTACATATGCATCTCTAGCTGCTCAATGAAATCTTGGGATAACAGGAACCTTAAAAAAGAGGATATCAAATTAATAAAACCCTTAATGAGGTTCCATTTGATTGCATCCAACAAAACCAAATAATAATAATAAAAAAAAACTTTCCTTTGATAAGGTGTGGTGTTGGTGTCAGTAACACCTAGCGGGAGGATGGTCTTGGAATTTTCTTGATTGGATATTGAAGTCAAGAAACGCGTTTATTACAATGGAGCAATAATTCGTAAAAGTCCTAATTAATAATCATTGGAAGATTAATTTCCATTTTATGAACTTAAATGTGCATTATGACCCTTCAAAAAACTATATGTTTATGAAATTTGAAAATTAACAGCGCTTCTGATATCGCATCTGGAGTTGTTGTAGTTCCAACAAACTTTTAATTTAAATTTTATTGAAAAAAATATTATTATAGAAATAAATTAAAATTATATTTTGTAATTCTAATTGTGTTTTTAAACCCCAAAAAGTCCCTCTCTCAAAAAAAAAAAAAAAAAAACAATGTTTTACAGGGGCGGCTTAAATTAGCGGTAAACAAATTGAAAAAGAAGATTCAGCAATTGTTAGACCAAAATAAAAGAAGAGAGAGAGAGAGAGAGGGGTGACGACTGCATCTTGAAGGACCAAAAGGCTGGTTGGTGATTAATGTATTGATGAGGAAGAAAAGGAGCCGCTTATGGCTGCTTTTTTGGTTTGAAACTGTGCAGATGCGGCGCCCACCACAGGCACAGGGTGAGAACTGAGAAATCGTGCACCTCAGGATTCAGGGTTAAGTTGTGAAACTCGGGTCTCTGTTTTCTCTTTTGTTTGACAGAAGACCAATGCTTAAGATAACATCCAAGCACAAAAGTCTAATGCTAAATGGTACCACTCTGTAAGCGCCACCTCTGCTAAATGAAAAAAGAAATAAAAAAATTCATAATTGCTTCAAAGGAGGGGCCAAAATGTTTTAACAAACACATCCTTGGCAGTGGAACAATGCCGCAAGGCACCGACAATAATGAACATTGGACACTAATAAAAGGCCGCAGGATTTGCCTTGACTGTTAAAAAAAATAATATGCAATAAAATTTTAAAAATTTTATATCATAATATTTTTTAAAATATAAGTTTAATATCTATGTATATAAGTTAACCAGATCTTACTAACTTTTGAATGTCGAAGAACTTTTGCAATCCGTGAAGAGAAATAACGTTATAGAAAAGTCTTAACCAACTAGTCTTCTTTGCTATTCTTTATCCACAATCAGAGTGAGTGTAGGCTCACATACACAGCTCTTTCACTAGGTGACTCTCCTTCCAACCAATTAAGAGAACCCAAAGCTAGTATTTGTGATTTGCGAACAAGAGCTCTCAAGGAGTTTTTAGATTCTCACCAATAGATTATCATTCTTAATCTCTCAATTGATCTAAATAACTTATGAGACTCACTCCCTATTTATAAAGGTTAGGTCTAGGTCAGTTTTTATTAGATAAGGTTTCAAAAATTCGAATTAGAATTAAATTTGGATAAATATCTGATGAAATCTGCATGAAAACGAGTGATTTTTTTTTTTTTTGCGCTTAGGCCGGCTGATCTGTCTAATAGGCAGGCCGAACTTGCCCCATCGGCAGGCCGAACTTGCCGATCGGCATGCCGAACTGTCGACAAAAAAATCTTAGCAAATCTTTTATTTTCCACCCAAGATTCTATAGGATAAAATCTTAGTTTTAATTCAAATAACTCAATAAAGAAGTTATCTAATTAAAACAACTTTAACTAGATAATCTCTAGCAAAATAAATGAATTCATTTAGTTTTAATTCAAATAACTCAATAAAGAAGTTATCTAATTAAAACAACTTTAACTAGATAATCTCTAGCAAAATAAATGAATTCTTAATAATTCTACAAGTTTATCTTGATTTAATTTATTCAAAATTAAATCAACTGATAAACAGACAAGAGTTATCCGATCTAAATAATTCAACAAGTTTATCTTGAATTAATTTTGTCACAAAATTAATTCAACCGATAAACAGACATGAATTATTTGATTCTTTCGAATTTCAACCAATCTAATAAATCTGACATAAGTCACCAATTATTAGAAAAGTACTCCATATCGTTACAAGATGTTGTGAGCTAGCAAAGGGGATCAAATTGACCTATATACTTCAAGTTCCTGATAATTATGAAACCTAATACCCCATATATACATTTTATAATTATCAACTCCAACGCTACTCCACTAAAAGCTTGGAGCTGCACTCTCGAACTATATAGAATTACAAAGCCCATATAGCTAAGTTTCTATGACATATTATAGTGTATCATATCCCCATAAGATTATCCATAACCGGCTTAAAGACCAGTTCTGTCTTACCTTCCTGATTGTTTTTATCTTACGTTCCATTATCTCATCATCGAAAAACTTACCATCTAAATACAGTATACCATTTGGTTACACCTATGTATCCAAATGGTTGAGTGCTCTAGTTTTTCAATTACAAGATAACGCATATAAGAGGATATCACTACTCCTAAAGAGAAGCTATGGCTTCCATATCTACGAATAGCAGGTCTACGCTGTCAAGAGTCATGCCTCCAATATACCAGCATGCATACCACTATTAAAATATGGGTGTCACCCTTTGGTACATCAAAAGACACAAGTCAAGATAACGTGCCCACTATTCATCTTAGGATTAAGATATAATACACATGATTGTCTAAAGTGAATCGATTTGCTGAAACATAATTATTAATCTAAATCAATTCACTTTATGTCTCGATCCAACACATCGTCAGCTATGACAACGTGCCAATGTTTCTATTCATGGAGTCCACCTCCTAATAGGGATATAGACAACATAACAATCTTTACATGAATAAAGCGCCAACTTTATTCCCTCGATTGCGGATCTTATGATTTAAACCATCACCTTAAGAATTGTGTCTTCTACATAATCTGTCTATCATATGCCCAATTCTTAAAGGTTTAGATTGACAGTCTCAGACTTTTCTTTTCTTAACATACATTCAACAAATATGAATGTAAAGAGGACAAGATTTGGTATATTAATAATAAATAAATTTTTTATTGATAAAAGTGTCTCCAAAAACATATTATATTTTTATTCCTTATGGAACATATGCCAAACATTGACCTCAGAGGTAGAGCCAAGAAATAGGTGGAGACAAAAGTGTGATTAGATTAATAAGGTAAATAGATGAAATTAATTTTAAAGGGTAAAATATGATTTTAGGATGGACGGAATGTAATTTTAGAGGAAGACATAATATAATTTTTAAAAATTATAAAAAAAATTCAAGGAGACGAACATCCACTTTTGTCCCTACATAGCTCTGCCTTTGATTGTGCTACTTAACACCAATAATGCCCTCAGGCATGTAATTGTAGAAAAAAAAATGTCATGATTGTATTCTCTATCCTTAATTATAGCTAACCATGCCCTTTAATTAAAACACATATATATAAAAAATTTCATACCGAGCTAAAAATAGTAATTGCAGGTTTTTAACTACGAAACCATGACAATTGAATTAAAATTATTAGGACTCCAGAGTTTCATAATCTCCTCTAATTAACTCCATGTGTTAGTACAACCATTCCGTTTATAAAGATTTGATATGATTATTGACAAAAATGCAAATAAATGTTATGGGGTATTTAGAAAGTGTGGTGTGAATCAATTGTTCGGACCAATTTTGGTTAAAACAACAGTAACATGTAAGCATTTTATAATATAGTTCATTTTGCTTGACACTCTTAGTTTGCCAATATTAGTTGAAACTTATTAGTTCCAACTACTACAATGTAAAGTTCTCACATATTTTAGTAAAAAGTAAAAGTTGTTACAGTGTAAAGCTCTTTCATATGTTATATTCAAGTTCCAACTTGGTTTTCAAATACACCCATAGTATGTAAGAGCTTTACACTATAGCAACAAAAATTTTGATTGAAATTAAGATTGTCAAACGCACTATTAGTTTTATAAAATGATTTTAATATCAAAAGATTAATTTTTTGATATTTTAATTTCAGTATTAAAGCATTAGTTTTTTTTTTATAAAATTAATACGGTGTTTGGTAAAATTAATTAGAATCAATTTTTTGGTTAGAGAATATTATAAAACTCTCACATGCTACAATAAAAGGCAAAAAATTGCTATTGTGTAAAGCTCTCACATGCTACAGTATTTTAAACTAAGAAGCTCATTTTTTTTTTAAACAAAAACCAAGAAGTTGGTTCCAATCATTTTGCCAAACACCCTATAAAGCATTAGTTTAACATTGAGCAATCCTATTTAAACTCGTGAGATTATAACCCCATTACTAACAAAACATTAAGACCTAGTCTAAAAAATACACTATATACTAGATTGGGGCATACAGTTTTATGAATAGTGTGATTATAACCTCATGGGGATGAAAGTGATTTTTATTTAACATCTCTAAGATGTTTAGCAAGCATTGTTAGAACCAACTTTTTAGTTGCTAAATAGTGCAAAGCCCTCATATGCTACAGTTAAAAGCAAAAAAGTTACTATATGGTAAAGCTCTCACATGCTACAGTGTTTAAATCAAAAAGTTAATTCTAATCATACTTATCAGACGCCCTATTCACAAAAGGGTTATTTATCTTTTTATACCCTGTATTTTATGTTTATTCAAACACTATACATTCGGTATGAGATATCATCGAATTTATATATACAGATTAGATTTAATACATAAATTTATACCTTACTTCAATCAATAGTTGACATGACCTCTACAATGACCAAATTATCCTTAAGTAAATTAGAGAAAAATTAAAACTTTCAAAAAAAAAAGAAAACAAAAACAAAGACACAAAACACCTATTTTTGAAGATATTCAACACATTTTTAAAGTTGAAAACCTTAGTATAAAGTTTTTTAAATTTGTAAAGTTCACTTATGTTTCAATTTGTAGATATTTTAAGCAATTTATTAGACAAAAATTAAATGTTGATTAAAAAATATATAAATTTATGTATTAAATTATATCTCAAGATATAAATTGGATGAAATCTAAAACTAAAAATATATATTTTAAATTAATAAGATCTAAAACTAAAAATGTATATTTTATATTATTCTAAAATAAGAGGTATAAAAAAATAAATACCCCTCGACAAAAATGCTCCGTGTTGAGATCCAAGTCCTACACCTAGAGAAATCTTTCTATTGGTAGAATAAATAGAAGGAATTGTTAGCAAAGCAATTCCTAACAATGCGGCTTAGTTTAGTTACATGACACAATACCCAATAAATAAATATGATTAGCCTAGCCCCTAGTGGTGAGTTTGAGAGTAGCTATAGGCCTCCTACAAGGTGAACCTACCACCAACCGACCAAAAAATAGCGATGGCCTTTTTGCGCCCTATATTTCTGACAGCAAACCCAATCCACATTTAACTCCATTTCATTAATTAATGGCTTTTTTCTCTTCTTCTTGCTTTTACTCAAAGTCGAGTTTTCAACAGAGTTGACCACTCTCTCTCTCTCTCTCTTTTATTTACGTGTCCTTTACCGCTCCTTTCCTATCCAGCCTTTGGTGGGCCCACTGTCTAATTGTACGGCTCCCGTTTCTGTTCTTTATGACATCATATACGTTGTGGACGATTACACGTGTCTGAGCATGAAACGATATCAGTGACATTTTGTTTTTACTTACCCTAGGCCGACTTTGTTGGATTGTTCGAGTGTCTTTTGGGTCTCAAATGGGCTCAGGTCTTCTCAGTCAGCTGGTCATGATGGGCTCCGCCCAATTGCCCAAAATAGGAATTTTGCAGCAAATAAGCCTAATCATAACACGATTAGAAATAAGGGATATTTTATAAACGACGTTTGTAACGTTTACTTTTTACAAATGCTATATATTTACACATAATTTAATATATAATATAAATAATAATATATTATGTTTTTTTTTAAATATAACATAAATATACATAATTTTTAAAAATATAACATAATATGTAATTTTTTAAAAAAAAAAATGCCACATTTTTAAGGATTAGAATTAGTAGGCATAATTTGTTCGTAATATTTATGTAATTATACTATTTCATTCTCAAACTTTATAAGCTCATTTGATAGAGTTTTTAAAATAATTTTGTCTTGAGAAATGAAAATTTTTAAGAAATGATATTAAAATGTTTTAAAATTTTTTTGTCTAAGTGTAAAAAAAATTTCCAAAAAATACCTTAAAACAATAACAAAAATTTTCAAAAAAGGAAAAAAAAATCCTAAACATTTGTTTGGGAGAATGTTTGGATTCATTTTTATGGTTTGAACTTTTTTTTTTTTGGTTTAAATTATAACCATTTTTGCCAAGAAGCCATAAAAATTTCACCCCTCTCCTTGTGCTTTCTCTCTCCTTGAACTAGATGGGATCAAATCTCGCGGCTGGTCCTTCAAGTGATTTTAACAACAACTGCTTCAATGGCGTTGTGACCACCATCAGTGTGACTTCGACAGCAGCTGCACTGACGGTGTTGTGACCCCGCCATTGAAGCTGCCTCCGCCCCTCTGGCGATGTGACATTGAATGAGATGAGATCAGATCTCGCGGTTAGTCCTTCACGTGACTCTGAGAGCAGCTGCTCCACGGTGTTGTGACCCTTTTTCTTCAATGGTGCGCTGATAGAACAAGTGATTGGTAGCACCTGCTCCTTCAGTGCCTTCCCACGACTCCGACAAGACTTGCTTCTCCGGCGCCTTTGCTCTACACGCGAGGAAAGTTGAATTAGGAAAAGGGGAGGGGGGATTCTCACAAAGGAAGATTTTGATGAGAGGGACAAAAAAAAATTTGAATCGGGTAAAAGTTTTCGTTTTTTTTTTAACAAAAAAAACATGTTGTTTTTTAGGTAAATTGTTTCAGTTTTTTTTAATAAAATAAGAAAAATGACTGTAGTAGAATAAGGAACCTCAACATGATGAAAAAAAAAAAGGAACCGTTTTGATGTCTAAAAAACATTTTTTTTATGCCAAAAACTGTTTAAAAAAAAATGGTCTATTTGCCAAAAAAAATTTTGGCTGGGCCTCTTTCTCAAAATGCCCCCCACAAAACAAAAGGCTTTAAAAAAAAACCTCTTTTTGGGCAAATGTTTGTTTTTTTAATTAAGAAATAATTTTTTTAGAAGAAAAATTATTCTAGTTTGTTTTTTTATCTTATTGAGGTTTTTTTTTTCACTATTTTTTTTTAAAAAAACTAGAGTAATTTTTTGTCTAAGCAAACATGTTTTTTAATGAAAAAAAGACTATTTATCTAATTGAAATTTTTTTTGGCCCTTTTTTTAAATTTCCGTTAGAGGAAGAGGGAAAAGAAAGAGAGTACGAGAGGGGAGACAGGACATACATGGCTGCTAGGACTTTAAATTAGGGTATTTTAGCCATTAAAATATTTGGCTTACGTAGATTTTAAGTTAAATGGCCAATTTACTAACTGTTTTTACATTTTGGGTCTATTTTTTTTATTCCATTATTAGTTTAGCCTATTTCTCTCCTTGTCCTAAATTATAAAAAAAAAAAAAAAAAAGGTTTGGTTTATAGTTCACAAAAAACGAAACAACAACCGTGTCTACTTTCCAACTTCCGCACATGAACTCATTGAACACAATGGTGATAGAATAGTTTTTCACGGATAATTTGACCGTTAAATTGAAAAGAAAGGGAAAAAGATGGAAAGGTTAGTCAAAAAAGAGAAGCCAAACAATTATATACTTGGGAAACATTTTCTCGCAATGGAAAAAAATTAAGAAAGCTTACTTGTGAGAATCCTGAAAGGTTTAATATTCTTTGTTTTTTTTTTTGGTTAATGAGTCCAATATTCTGTGTTTCACTTTGTGTTACTTGCTTAGAACGGGTGGTCCTGATTAGGCGTTCCTAATTCTATAACTAATAGGGATAATTAACCAGTACTACAACTATTACTTGTGTTAATCAGAGGTTTAGAAATTCTTGCAGCAACCATAATTTACTCTCTTTGAAACCTTTGAGCTAATATGACTGCCATTTCACGTAATTGACTTCAAATTCTCATTTTTTCTAACAATCTCCAACTCATGAACAAGTTTTTTAATTCCCGTAAATCTTTACTCTACTAATTAGGTCTCACGAAAAAATTTCTCTTACTTCATGGTTCATGAAAAAGATATAGAAACCCAATCGTTTTCACCCTAAGAATGTCTAGTAACGTACACGAGAAACTTTTTTTAAAATTTATGTTTCTTGTATGTACTTAAAATATGCAATTTTCCCAACAACCCCAGAAGGAATTCATACAACCAAGCAGGTTTTCAGCCATAACGCCTTTAAGTAGCGGTTATAATTAACTTAGGGAATGATTTGGAATTAAAAAATTCTCACCAATAAGACCATAAGGGAGGGAAGAGAATTTAAAGAGAGAAGGATGGAATTGGACCCAAAAGAATAATTCTTGGACTCCAATGGAGGAATAATGTTATATCAAAAAGGTTGTGGGATTATTGCTTATGTTGTTGGTCCCCTTCATTATTGCCTTCCCTTGTTTGAGAAGACTCTTTTATGACTTTGACAAGGTAGAATATCTCTTGCAAAAAAAAAAAAAAAGTTGAAAAGAAACTAGCAAATCTTGAAACAAAGTTATTTTGGCCACAAAAAGGCTCTATTGGCTGGACTCGCCACATATTCTTAGTTTTTTTTTTTTTTCCTTACCAACCCTTTGCAATAAATTGATAAATTGTTCACCACCAAGAATTTGAGAAACAGAAGACCTTAATGCACGTTGACCAAAAAAAAAAAAAAAGACTACAAGACCCAATTCATATTTTGCAAGCCCAATAAACATTAAACATTACAGCTCACATTCGTAGGAAAGTCCAACCATCAAGGAGACACTTAAATCCCACTGCTTACCTACTAAAAGGAACCAATACATGAGGTAATATGTCCAAGTTTTGAAAGATGAGCAAATAATAAAAGGTCTAAATTTGGAAAGATTGGTAGTACAATCTTCCTTTTCTTAAGAACGCTGTTCTTTTAAAAAGAGTGCTGTTCTTAAGGATACTAGACCTAAAAGTTGCCGAGAAAATTCAAATAATTACTGTTAATGGAGTGAACTCTTGCACCTAAAGTTACCAAGAAATTCTAAGGAGTGTAAACCCCACATAGAAATAAAACTAAACTCAATCGGATAAGGAGTTGGGGCCTAACACTGAAAGAAAACTCTTGGCATGTTGTCAAAATTGAAAACTACGACTTTACCAAAACGGATGGCATTCCATTGAAAACTAAAAGCATTGCTTGCTTAAGTGAAGGAAGAGTTCTTACAGTTAATTTTACACCACCCCAATTCTACAAAGACTTCTTCACTCACTCCACCACAAGGCGGCTCTCAGTCCGTCTTTTTCCAAATGGCTAACAGAAACCTAAAAAACGCTCAAAGAGCCAATGCCTTAAAAGGCACCCAAAAAAAAAAAGATGAAAAAAACAAAATGCCCCACTTATATATTCCCCCCATGTTTGAACCATGCAAAATATGTACAGGAGCATCCCAAGCCCGTCACAGATATCAACTTTCATGAGCTCTTGCAGTTTGCCTTTTGTCATTGTGAAGCTAATACACAAAAGGTTAGGTGTTTGCAGACTGAGGTTGTATCTTGGGGTGGTTATGTTCTCCTTCATAGGTCACAATGAGCATGGAAGGGTTTTCCAAGCACCGCTCGACATGCTTCCTCGCCGGACAACCTCTCATGCTGCTACATTTGTAGTATCCCCTGAACAAGTTCAACCGGAAATAATTAGTTTAATTTGTTAAAAACAAAGTTATACCATGCTGATTCTATCTTCACTCACCCAGCTACGTATCTCTAGTCTAAGAAGAGAATAACAGCAGAATAAGAATTTTTACAACCATTAGAACGAAAAAGACAACTTTTCTTCCCCTCTTTTCTTTACCATTTTAAAGCAAGAAACCGACGTGAATGGAAACTTCCATCACTTACAAACAGAATGTTTTTCCATCAACGTCGTTGTCTAAGATACTAAGATCGAATCTTAAATATGCAAATCACATGCATGGATATTGTTAGCACCGTATTAACTATAAATTTTCAATCAATTATTGCTTTGGGGCAATAGAGGGAAAGGATGAAAAGAAACAAAGCGAAAGCCAGTCCCCGCAAAAAAGGAAACAGAAGAAATATCACAAAACAATACACTAATGTATATAGTAATTCAATCTTTAAGCACGTTATCTATGCAAATTTTATATGGAAAGATTCTAATCGGCCATCAAACACAAGATTTTTAAATGAGAACAAATTCAGACTCTTGAATTGTACCATATAGGTATTAAATATGGACAGAAATGCTAAGCTTTCAAAGAAATCTTCAAATTCGAATTAAAATTATTTATACCTAGGATGAGGAGAGCCCTTGATTGGCTTCTGGCCGTACTTCCTCCATGAATAATCATCAGGGGGTATATCTGCAAGCTTGTTACTAATCGCCGGCACCTTGATTGATCTTTTCACCCTATGTTTCCTGCCAACACAGAAGGAAATAATAATAGAAGGAAATAATAATAGCTTCTACTTTCATAGAAGGAAATAATAATAGCTTTTACAATAAAACTGAATAGAAGACACAAGGAAACAAACCCAACCTCTTCTTTGAGCAGTGGCATCTACCAGTGCTGCCACATTTCACACTCCCATCCTCTCCCCTCAGGGAGCACTTCCTCTTGTGCTGCGAATTCTGGTCTGACGAGCGAGGGGCGCCAATCAGATGGAATGCCGCATTCCCATCCAAATTCGCCACGCTTCCATCGATACTCAAGGAGGAAATGAAAGACCGAGTGGACGACATTGTCGGCGTGCAACTTGAGCTATCGAAATTCAGGTTTATGCCGCTGCCGTTGCTCTTCCGGAACAACATTTCGGCCTGCTGCTGCTTCATCTGCTGCTGCTGATGATGATGATGAAGCAACAACCTCTGTTGATGCTGCTGAAGGAATTGATAGTGTGCTGCTGGGCTTGCTTGTTGGGAAATTTGAATTGGGTTTTTCACACTGGAGCTAAGTTCCAAAGAAGCGTTTCCTAAGCACAAGGAGCTTTTGACATTTGAGCCCATTTCTTGAAGTGGGTTTTCAGGAAAACTAGATTGAAGAAAGTGAGGAGTAGTTTTGGTGGATGAAGTATGAAGATGGTCTGTTCCAGAAGTTCTAGAATTAGGGTTGTCTAAGAGGATGCTTTGGGGTAAAGGGACTGGAAGCTTCTTAAGCTTTCTGACTCTGGCATGGCCCAAACCAGTGTTGAGAAGAGAAACAACTCTTTTAAACCTAAACACAGCCTCCCCAGTTTCCACCGCCAAATTCCTACGCTGAACTTGATCTTGGGGCTGGTGAGACAAAAGACTCAAAACTCTATGGCAGCTCTCTACGGCTGCTTTGTTTGCTTCTTCAACTTCCTCCATATTCAGCCCCCAACGAACAAAATGAACCAAAAAAAAAAATCCCTAATTCTTCCAACCTAAAAAAAAAAGCCTAACCTTAACCTTGACAAACCATAGTAAATGAAATTAACAAAAACTCAAATATCTGCTTCAATCATAGTACAAAGACCCATTTCCACCAAATAAATACCCAAAAAAAAACCCAGAAAAGAAAGGATTTTTTTCTTCTTTTCAGTTCAACTTGGAAGAACCTCCGCTTTAGAAAAATTACAATTAAGATCAAAATCAGCAGAGTCTGTGAAGGCTCGATAGAGATCACAAATTTCTTTGTAAAGCTAGATAGAGATCACAAATTTCTTTGAAAATAAAAGAGAGAAACCCGAAAAAGAGAGAGTGAAAAGAGAAAAAAAAAAAAAAAAAGGATTGAATTTCGAGAGAGGAAATTGGGAAGAAAAAGCAGGAAACAAGAAGAGGAGAGACCTTTCGTTGGAGTTGGTGCTGTCAAACCCTAGATTCGGCCTCGTCCTCCATGATTTAGAGAGATTGAGGAAAGGCGTGAAAGAGAAGATTTTGGTTTGCTTCTTGGCTTGAGAAAATTCACACACCACCACCCCTCACAGCCATAAGTACACAAAGTCCCCATCTTTTACTTTTTTTTTATTTTTAATAAAAAATTTCTGTCCAAAGAGGAGAGAAATTTTTTCTCTTTTTTGTTTATTGAGAATAAAAAAAAGAGGCAAGATTGAACAGAGAGAGGAAAGAGAGAGGAGAGAGAGAGAGAGTAAAGCAGAAATTCCAGAGAGAGAGGGATTGGGGAATATAAATAAGAAAAAAATGGAGCAGGGGGACCGGGAGAGCTCAGAAACGGAACGAAACTGCCGTCTGTGTCACAGATTTGAAGGTGGGCCCCACCAAAGACCTTAGCTGTTCTTTTTCTTCTCCCAATTCAACCTTTCCTTTTTTTTTTCCCCCTTTTTTTCTTTCGTCTTTCTGTAGACAAAAAAAAATAAATAAATGAAATTGAAATCCCTTCTGAGAGAAAAGGAGAGAGAGAGGAAATGAAATCCTCATACCCAGCTAAGCTTGAGTTTTACTACTAGTTCCCAGATACTGTGGGCTTCGTTTCTTGCGGTGATTGGCTTGCTTGAGTTTTTTTTTTTTTTTTTTTTGAGTTCATAATTAACCAAAACCACTTGGCAGGAAAAAAAAAATGAAATGTTTAACAAACCCATTTGAATTAAAAAAATAATTTTGAGTATCATAGTATATGAGAGTTTTATGTTATAGTTGTTTGATGTGCTTTACATTTATTAGTGGTTTGACATATGGGTTAAAACCATAGCTCTAATCAATAAACAATACAAAGCTTTCAACAGTTATATTAAAAAAATAATAAATTATTGTAATATAAAATTTTTACGTGTTATATTTTTTAAATTAATATTTTTAATTTCAACCGTTCTTTTATACATTATGGATTTAAATTGGTGTGTCAAATATGCCAGTAACAAAAACAAACAAGTAGTTTTTAATTGAAAAAAAAAAAGAAAAGAAAAGAAAAAGGGAAGGAAAAACAGACAAACACAAGTAGTGCAGCCACCGTGAGCATGAAAAAGGCCTTTGCATAGGCTACACTTGTATTTGGCAATTGCAGCGACCCTTGCGGACTTTGGAGGTCATATGCCGTGGGACAAAGGGTTCCTAATTTGACTTTGTAACTGAAAAAATATATATCTACGGTTTTTAGTTTATTTTTTTCCCTTATCACCATGGGAAGTCCTTAAAAGTTCCTAACAAAATATCAAAGTACAAACATTTAAAGCTTTCACAAAGTTGGAATTGGTAAACAAACTCTGTGCGCTAAATTAGTAATGCATGTATTTTTAATGATTTCTCTCACAGTCCTAAAAACCAATAATATTGTTTACTTGAAAGAGGTGTGTGCCTGGTATGTTTGAAAGAGGCATGTATGTACTGGATTAGATGTGTGTTTTTTTTTGTTTTTTTATATTGAAACAAACCCTAAGGGTGCGTTTGTTTCGTGGTTCGAATCATTTTGCTACAGTATTTTCTCTCACAAAAATTTAAATCTTCATTCAAATACTCTATTCTAATACTCGAATCAAGCGGGCTCTTAGTCTTTGGACGTTTTCAATCAAATTTATTGGTAATTTCGGTCTATTATTGAGGTTAAATCATTATATGCGTTGTGATTTTTTGTGTTTAAATTAATACTTACACTATTCTAATTTAGCATGCAATTTTTTATTTTAAAAAAATAACATTGTTTACTTTTTTAAAAAAATTGTTTTAATTTTTATTTTATATTAGAAACAGTATAGCACTATGGTGAGATTCTATTGTAAGGTACATGAAAAAGTACTCTGCTTTATAGTGTTTACCCAAATTACATAATTTCACAAACTTTTCCTATCAAATTTACGTACATTTTAATTATGACCAATATGCCAATCCGATATTCAGTCAAAAAAAAAATCTTATCCGATATTTATAGGCCATGCATCCATCAATAATTACAGTAAGAAAATACTGCTAAAGTAAAATTTATTACTACTTGCCCAACAAAGTACAAAGTTTTAGAAGGCGTTTGATTGCAGATGCTTCATGCTATAAATTAAATTATAAATAATATAAATTTTTTATATATTACAATATAAAATTTTTAAATATTACAACAAAAAATAATTTTTATTAATAATTTTTACTATTAACCAAATATCCTATTAATCGAAGATGTCGCTTACTCACAACAACAACAAAAAAAATTGTTTAATACCAAAAGTAGTCAACCCATCAAAGCTTTTTTTTTTTAAAAAAAAAAGCTTTTTGAATTACGACTACTCGAACCTCCCCAATTTCCCCAATTTTTTGTTTTTTTTCTTTTTTCTTTTTGGTTTGTCTTTATGATAAATGGAAAGCTCATTTTAAAGACGTGAAAATAATGGGACGTCATCCGAACAAGAAAATTGCATACTTTGATTAATTTTGTCGCTCTCTCTCTTTCTACCTTTTTCTCTCCCCTCCCCAAGAAATTAATTTATCGGATTATTTAATTTAATGGACATCACCAAAGATTGTCAAAATCAAAACGCATTAAAAGTCAAAGTAATCGATGATTAATGAATATTTCTACGGTAACACGGCAAGAGGAAAGTCGTGGGCAACAAAAGACTAGGGAAGAAAAAAAAAATAAGGGGGTGTTTGGGAGTGGTGGAAACCACTTAATTTTTATCATAATTTTAGTTATGAATAGTATAAAATTCTCACATGTTACAGTAACAATAAAAAAATATGCTATAATGTAAAACTCTCACGTGCTACAATAAAAATAGTTCCCACTATTAGTTTCTATCGTCTTTTTAAACACCCTATAAAATAATAATGACAAGAAGTATTTATTTATATAGTAATAACAAAAAATATTAAGAAAAAAATTATAAAAAAAATATTAATATAATGTAGCAAGAGAAACCCAACAAGGCACACTTTAGTTTTACTTTGCTTTGAAGTATTTTTCGTTCTGTGTCTGCGCGCTTTATCAAAATATCCGTCAATGTGGGACCCACGCGCTCAGACCAGCTCTTGAAAGCATCTAATAGCCGTTGCGTGAGGAAACCAATTGCTTCACGCCACGTGGAAATTTGATCCTCAAAGCTGACACGTACCCCAACGTATTGTTTGACTGCCGAACTCTCCCCCTTTGCTATCCTGCGCCGGGTGGCGCACTGTTAGTTCGGGGACAGACAGGGTGCGGGGCCCAGTGGGTCCCACTATAGTTGACTTTGGCACCATCTCTCTCTTTCTCTCTCTACCCACAACTCCGAAAGTGGCGTAATCAGGTACTTTAATACCTAATTATTTTAGTGAATTACGGAATTGATTGTAATTTAGCATGTGGAATGACCAAAATAGCCTCATACTAAAAGCTCACAGTGCTGTAATCAATGGGGTTCTTTTTGGGATTTCTCGAGGGAATAAGAAAGATAAATCACTTACTATTAGAGGAGGATAATGTAATTATGACCCATATAATTTAAATTAATTACATGATGACCATCCTTTTGGAAACACGCTATGCCAAATAATAAAATTACAAAACACAGAACACAAGACTAAAGTGCGCTTTGCAGTTGATTAACTTGTATAGTTCCAACTTTCGAAAAAAAAATACATATAGGTTCCAAATTTGAGATTTTAGATTACACAAACTCAGTACAAATAAACACAAAAGAATAATTAAAACAAACAAAGGGGAAACAATTAAAACAAGAAACAGAAATATAATTTTATAGTGTGCTGAAACAAACACTATATCCTATAAAAAAAATAATAAATAAATAAATAAATAAACGAACAAACACTGTACTATAATAATGCACAATGTTTGCTATAAATAAAAATGCATAATATGAACTGACTATTTCGTCAAATGTAACGAATAAACTATGTTTCTAAGTTTTTTTTTTTTTTTTTTTTGGGGGGGGGGGGGGGGGGGTGCACTTTAAGTTTTCCTTGGTATTATATTACAATTTTGGAAAGGAAACAAAAAAATTATAGCATATGGTAAAATAGTTTTTTTCCCCTGCTGTCAATATAGTGCTAGCATCAGCCTTGAAGTGCTTTTTTTTTTTTTTTGAAAGGCCTTGAAGTACTTTTAATACTGTGCGGTTGATAAAATTTTTAGACGAGCATGAATGAAAGCAGTAGCACATATCATATGAATTATATATGCCATATTTCACTCTCTAATTGGACCCACTTAAAATATATATATATATATATATATATATATATGTATAATCTTTTTTCTAGATTTTTGGGGGCCTAGATGCAAACAAAATTTGCAGTCAATAATTAGGTAGTTGGATAATTTTCGAAATTTTAGGATAGCAGGTGTGTCATTGTCAACCCAATAGCAGATGAGATAGGGGAAAGGGAAATAAAGAAAAATGGAGGACCTTTAAGATGCTAATTTTACATCAAAAGAGCGGAAAATGAATTAGAATCCCAATGTTGGCTGTTGGGATATAAGTTTATAAAGATTAGAAAGATTATTCTAATCAGAGTCAGCATTGCAAGCCCCATGCGCTGCTTGTCAAATTAGAAAGATTATTCTCTAGGTGGCCCATGAAGTTGGAGCAAACACTCCACAAAACAATTGAATTATTGTAGCTTTTTTGAAAAAAAAAAAACACCTTTTGACTCTTAATTGTGTTGTTCTTGGTATTATCATTATTACTATTTGAACCAGAGAAATTAACTCTTGAAGATTTTGTTATCAATACAGTATAATATGAGAATTATTTGGTTGGCCACTTAAACCTGACTCAGGTGATTGGGTGCGTGAGTGTTTGAGGGTGCGTTTGGTACGAGTATTTGAGTAAAGTATTTGAATGAAGATTTAATTTTTTGTGAGAGAAATTATTGTAGCAAAATGATTCGAACCGTGATTTGAAAACCCAAACAAACACACCCTCAGGGTATGATTTAAATTTAAATTTTTATAATTTTATTTATTATTCACACGGTATGAAAAAATTATTTTATTGATAGAATGTTTGTTTTTTAGACCGTAATGTCTCTATCAACAGTTCCTTGTATATAATTTTCATTTTGATTTGATTGTGTGATTTAAAAAACACACATAATAGAAAAAGCTCCTATATTTGTTAGAGTGTAGGGAAAACACAAGGACATTTATAATCCATGTAAGAAAAATGTAGGGGAAGGAGAGGATTGTTTAGTATTACTATGATGTTTGAGAGAATGATTGAAACTGAAAATATTAGTTTAAAAATTGCAACATATGAGAGCTTTATACAACAACAATTTTTTACTTTTTATTGTAACTACTGAGAGCTTTACACTATTTGTTGGTTTCAATCGAGATGCCAAACAACCTTTAAATTGAGACTCTTAAAGGGATTCAAAACCCTTCTCTAAATCCATACATTTGTATTTTCTCTTCTACTAAACAAACAATTACAGGTTCTAAAATCCATTTCAATGAACCCCTTGTTGGATCTAAATCTAATATATGAGCTAATATATTAAATAATTATAAATTAAAAGCTATCAAATAAGGTTTGCTTAACTAAAAGTGATCAATTTAGGTTTTGAACTTTGGGCTTTGAATGCATCATTAAGTGTGGGCCTCTTATGTGTGAAGACAAAAAATATAATTACTAATTTTATGATGGGCTAAATTAATAATTAAAGATAACTGTAAAGGTTTAGCAGTTATATAAAGAGGTTGTGGTCTCCAAGTCAGTACCTATGTTATTTTTCTGTTCTCTATCTATAGAGAAATTACAGAGACAAACTGTGAAGGAGGACTTACGTACTAGACTTGAAAGATTCTCAACCTATAGACTCAAGAATCACATTCAATCTATGGATTCAGGTTACCTTCCGCATCTTATTAATATTCTTGATGATTTGACATAAACAATCCTAGATGATAATAGTTTTCATCATAATATTTTGTTATAACACCCCTTGCTCCTCCCTCTCCCCTCACCCCACTTTCACTTTTCCATCCTCCTCAACACAAGCTCTAAAAAGCTAAAACATTTGCACAGTGTTAAAGGGCTCGTCATTAATACTCCAATAGCATGACAAAGGAATTATAAGCTTCTCATGCAGAAAGGAGCAGAAGAAAAGGTAAGGAATCAAAACACAATTATGAGCAACAACAGAGAAAGGGGGAAAAGAAAGAAAGAAAGAAAGATATGAGCACTAAAGCAAAGCAAAGGATTTGAATTCACAAAATGCAGGGGTCACAAACTTTACAACGTTTAAGTTTGGAAACAAATCGATTTTTATGAAGCTACAGTGTTTAACTTTTTCCCAAAATGTACAGAAGTGAAAGCGGGAAATCTTTATGGCATTTCCTTTATTCTTTTCACTAATCACCGAGCTATAGTGTAATAACTGATGTTAGCAAATCTAATCTGTTTCTTTTGATATAAAAAAGAGGAGAATAATATTAAGAAATGACATTTGGCAAATCCCAATTGTCTTTTCCTTTTCTTTTTTTTTCCTTATGAATTTGGTAAACACAAAACGCGTTTATCCCTTTTTACTCACCTTTTTTCAGAAAAGGAATTACATTAAGAAAAGCGACAAAATTAGATATTTATTAATGACCATCTAAACCCAAAAGCGCCCTTTTGAAAAAGCAATTCTTTCTTTTCCCAAAAAATTATCACATCCTTCTTCTTGCCGGAGCAAGGAATTAACTTGTGCAATTACCTATAGTTTAATGACCAAATATATTTTATGAAAAAAATGTTTTTTCGGTGGTTATTCTCACAAAGTAATAAACTTTTTAAACTATTAGATCCGATTAAAATCACAATTTTTCTACATATTTGGTCGTTTAAAAGCTTATACTTACCTGTAAATAAGTTTTTTGGTACCTCCAGAAAAAATCTGAAACAAAAAGAAGGTCCAAAAATAATAGTCTAATGGGGAATCAAAATGTTGTGTCGTCATTAATACCAACTCTAAAAGAGTGAAATGGGTGTTTGTTAACAAAGAGAAAGAGCCCTGACTGCCCCCACACTCCTCGGAACAAACCTTATTATTCAATAAAGAAAACAACCAACTTTGTCCTTAAGCCCCTTATACACCAAAAACATTCTGTCCCAGTGACAATATGCCTTTATCTGATTGATGAGAAGAGGAATATTTTTCCCATTTGTCTTTGTTTTCTAATTATCTATCTCTTTCTCGCTCTCTCTGAAAATATGGGAAGGAAAAAAAAAAAAGTTAGAACCTCACGAGCTTTAATGGCACATGTATCTAAACACTTTACTCTTTTAATGCTCCCCCAAATAAAGTAAAAGAAAGTAGAGTAAAGTGAGGGCTGCTTCGGGATCTGGGGACACAGTATGATCATGATGAAGCATTTTATCTTTGGAATAATAAGGGCAGGCTCTTCAGAAATTCACAGAGCTCGTGCATGTGAATTATGGACTTTTGCCCTGAAATCTTTGGAGCCAAAAGTTGGGACATCACACCCAAACTATATTGCTTCTAAGTTGTATCGATCACCACAAGTTGTTTTTATATGGTTAAAACTAAGAATGGCCATTTGGGTAATTAACAATCTGCTGGTATATGTTCCAGCCTTGCTTGGTCCCCTATTCTTCTATGGATTATGGTGCTTGAGAGCATTGGTTTAAACCTAGTTTTGGTTGAAATTTTTGTAGTATATGAAAGCTTTACATTGCAAACTTTTTTTTATTTTTTTATGTTGTAGTATTTGAGAGCCGTAGCAGTAAAAATTTCTTGTTAAAACTAAGAAGGACAAACGCCTTAAGAATCTAGAAAAAGAAGAAAAAAATAAAATAAGTAAATGGGACACTACATAGATTCCATTCTGCCCTGCTCCACTGACCCATACCACAGAACGATTTGTGTTATACGACTGGCTTGGACAAGCAAAATGCCGCATCCACTCGTTTTTGGGGAAGGCAATACTTCCACGTTCCAGTGCTTCCTTTTTGGATTTTATTTTCTTGCTTTCAATTGCTGAGTGTACCACCATACATTTGACTGCAAAATTGACCTCGTTCTTAGGGCCTTTGAATTTGTTATTGAGATTCACCAATTAACGCGGCGTCTAAGAACATAGTTCAACTACGAGTTTGAACCAAAATTGATTTAAAATTTAAATCCTGTAAAAAAACTGTAGCAAATGATTTGAATCAGAATTTTGTAGTTTAAAACTACGTTCCCATAAGTCATAGTACTAGTAATTTTGCATAGATTCATTCAGTTTCGTTCTCGAAGTGTTAAGGAAATTAATATATTCTCTCGAACCATACACCTTGTTGGATGGTACTGTTCATCAACACATTTGATGTACCACGATTGAACAAGAGATGCTAATATCCTTGACAAATTATGAGGTTGATAAAATAGAGGCCAGAGCACCAAACTTGCAATGATTCATTAGTTCTTGATGACAATAAATAGAAAGATAAACGCAAACCAAAATTCAAGCTAGTAAAGCGTATATAACTTGATTTCAAGTGAACCAAGACCAAAAATTGCAAATAAATAGCATTTCGAGCCAAGTAGAAGAAGTTGAAAACTCTCGTGGACTCGCTAATAGCCATTGCAAAAATGGTTGGCAAAATTTGTTTCAAATTCATCCACAGGTCAACAAGATCTGTCGAAGGACTAAACTAATTGGCCAACAAAGTTATTGCTTCCTTCCCCTTCCTTTCTTGGTCGGCTGTGCATCCGTCTGCTCTTTCCCGGTAACTTCTGATATATCCGCTGTACAGCGAGAGTGAAAAATAAATAAATAGTTTCTTGATGCAGCAAGTAGGAAAAAATATGCTTCACATTCAAAGATAGATTTGTACTAGGGCACCATAAAAAACTTCTAATAAGCTACGTCAGTACCGGTATAGCTAAGGAAGGCAACAACCATACTCCAACCCATACTATGTATGCTCTAATATCCTAAATTCCACAAGTAAGCCTGTCAATGTTTAATTGGAGGAAAGAATCACCTGAGTAGGGTTCTTTTGATGTAGAACAACATCAAAATCTGCCAAGAAGTTCTAACTATGCCCTAAGTGGTACCAACGGAACTCAATGTTCTACTAAGACAGTTCATTTCACTAAATGACAGACTAAAATCTGAACACCATAAAATCGTGCTCCTTTATGTCCGACTGTTATATCCATAACTATAGATAGATTTGTTCTTTGACACCACAGTGACAAAAAGTTAGAATTAATGAAAGATAATACTATACCTTCAGGACCTCGAGCCATCAAAGTGAAAAATATGTTATTGAACTTTTCCATCTTTTTTGCCTCTTGTGCTTGGTCTGTCTTAAACTTCAGACACTAAAAAATACATAAGGATTAAAGGATGATTAGGCGAGTGATCATAAAATAAGATAGAAGGACAAACTTATACTGGTGATCGTAAAACAAGATAGAAGGACAAACTTTATTCCTCCGTGTAGGCTATATGATTATGTTCACGCGTAAATATAAGATTACTTTATGTTTTGCCCAAGAAAGTTGAAGCCTAAATCACATGAATAATAAAAGTCAATGTATCTAATACGTCATTTTTTAATTTAAAAAGGGCCTAGATATCGGTTTTGGATGTTCTGTTTCAATATGAAAAAAGGTGATATGTCGTTTCATTGTCATCAAATGTATACAGCACAAGTTGTATGGAAATTCTAATATCCCAAAACTCCCTGTCACCACTTGCCTCAATCTGGTTTGATCCATCATAAAGAAGGGGAAGTGGAGTAAGAGAAATATCAAAAGTTACAGCACAAAATAGCAGCAGAAGAATTGTCAATCATTATTTCAAAATAGAAACAACAACTTTGCCTCTTTCCGATCATTAGTATTCTTAACTTCAGATTGGAGATTAATTCCTACTGGCACAACTAGAGGGGTAAATCATTCTTCTAGAACTATAACTTGTGGGCCAATTTATACAGTTCATCCTCTTTCAAAAATTGAAACCGACAATCCTTATACTGAAAGAGATACGGAGAAAAAGCAACCATAAAAGTGAAGCATATGTATCTCACATCAGTACGAGTAGAAATTGTTATTCCCCAACTAATATCTATTTCACACGGGAAAATTACAGGACACTTCTAAGTACTACAACTGAGCTATCATCTAAATTGAGACCACGGGCATAATTGTACTGCATCTTTTCCCAAATCATGATGGATATGAGAGGAATTTCACCGGCTTGGACGTTTGCCTACAATAATATATAACCAAACAAATTGCAAGCCATATGGATAATCCAACGTGAATACACTAGCCCTGTGAGAAGATTACAACCCAGAAGTGAAGATATCAAGTACACAAACAACTGTTGTACAATAAAAAGGTAACATTCCTGCACTATAGCAAATAGGAAAAATTATCACTCTCTAACTTTACTTCATCCTTTAGAACTTAAACCTGCCTTCTTAATAGTCCAACACCTTTAATAGAATCCCAAACCTTTGGCATGAAACCCAGTACAGACAATGAAATTTTACAATCTGTTTAATGAACCAAGCGCAATCGCTTAAAACAGTGACTAAATTTTAAACCCAAACAAAAAAGTATAATAAGAAAAATAATCAGCACCTCTCGGTTGTCGGTGACCTTGAGAACCAATTTACCATCACAATGTCTGTACTTCATCACATATCGAGTCTACATATCCAGAATATTGAAAAGAATATGAAAAACGACATAAATTAGTCAAATATAAGCCAGAAATAAGCAAAGATATAATTGAATGAATAAAAAATTATAAAAAAGATGAAATCAACAATGATAGTGGGGCATTTTTACATAGCATTTTTTGTTCAGTGTTTCTAAATTTTAACTCCATGCACCAATTATTCAAAACCGTCACCAATTTGACATTAAACATAGAAAAATTAATATATATATATATATATATATATATATATATAAAGGAAATTTGAGGGGAAATGTACGATTATCCAATATTACATTATAAATCATAATCCATAAAATTTTCCGCTATCAAGAATTTCAAAAAAAAAACTAAGGCAAAAACGAGGGAAAGCGTAGAGGAAAAACAAACGCACAGATTCGGGATCGGCGCGGAACAATTGCACGGATCGGTCGACGAACTCGTCCCAGGAAGTTATGTAAACCATTGCGTCGACAAAGAAAGAATGAACGACAGAGAAGGGTTAAGCAATTGAGAATCTGCCGGCGGAGAAGAAGATCGGCCTCACGCTTTTGGATGTTATGGGGTTTTAGGGATGATTCGATGTGCGCTGCAGCTTATACTTTGTGCACAAGCAAAAAGGCACTTTTTTTTTTTCTTTTTTTGGTGAGAATGGTTTTCTTTTTTCTTCTGGTTTGTTTTTTAAGAGGGACTTTTAAAAAGGCCTTGGGGGGAATTTTTTTTTTGATAAATGGTCTATTTTTTGACAGTTTTTGGTATAAAAAAAGATTTTTTTGACATCAAAACGGTTTTATTTTTTCATCTTGTTGAGATTCCTCATCCTGCTACAATTATTTTTTTAAAAAAAATTAAGACAGTTTACCTGCATAAAAAAGCCTATTTTTTAGTTTAAAAAAAAAAACCATTTACCCAATTAGAATTTTTTTTAGCCCTTTCGTCAAAATCTTCCGTTTTGGTTTTTTAAGGGCCCGTTTGTGGTGGCGTATGATTTTGCTTTTAAGCAGTAAAAAAAAAGAAATATAAAGTATGTTTTTTTAATTAGTGTTTGATGGTGTATGAAAAAGTGTTTTTTTTTTATTTTAGAAAAGTTTTTGAACACATTTAGGAGGTGTTTGGAAGGTGGTGGGAACTGGTGGTGGGAACCACTTTTACTGTAGCATGTGAAAGCTTTATACTGTAGCAATTTTTTAAATTTGTTACTGTAGCATGTGAGAGCTTTACACTGTTTATAACTGAGTTTGTGGTGGGAACCACGATGCCAAACAGGGGGTTAATAAAATAAGTCAAAAATTTTTATTGATATAAAAAATAGTATAATTTAAAGATATAGATGAAATTTTTAATTTGTTATTCTTAAACATACTATCAAAAGTTTAACTAAAAAATTTTTTCATAAGTATTTTTTTATAAACACCTTTGGCTTACTTTCTCCAATAAATACTTATAAAAGCCATAAGCACTTTTATATAGGTTATCTAAACGCACTCATAAGCAATTTTTGAATAGAATAAACCAAAAACAACTTAAAATAAGCTATTCTAAATAGGCTCTAAATAGAAATTAGGAATTTTTTTTTTTGAAATGAAAGTGATTTTTTTGATGGAGAATAGAACGATATGTCGTTCTTGCTTTGAAGCTATTTAATAATATTTTATTGTTGACTCTAATTTATGGCTAGTTTGATATTGTTGGACTGTGTTGTTGTTTTTGTTGTGTTGTGTAATAAACTAAAAGTAGATTGGTAAATTATTTTTAAAGTTGTTATGAACACTAGAAGCAAAATTGTAAGTGTTTGGTACACGTGTATAAATTGTTGTGACTATATATAATAACGAAAAAGACGTGTTTTACTGAACATATTTATAGTTTTAGTTTTTAATTTTAATTTTAAGAGTAACATACCTAATTTAAACATTAAAAATGCTAAAGATATATTTTTATTTTTATTTTTAATATATTCTTAGGAAAAATTATGTTCATTATTAAATGGGATAAATTATACATCGATGCAAAAAAAATCACAATAAAAAAGAACACATTAAAAGGGTTACTTTATAAATTATTTTAAACTTCTTCTGTTGGTGTTATTTTAATTTGTTAGGAAAAAATAGATAAATTATGAATTATGTATTATTATTAAAGTTAGTTAAATAATTTTAAATCATAATAGCAAGGGCTGCTATAAAATAAAATTATACAAAAATAATAAAACAACAACAACAGCAACTTGATCTACTCCTTGACTCTTTTTATTGGGTACCAGTTTTTATAAGTATATTTATAAAAACTGGTTTTATCAAGCACTTTAAACTGCCGTAAACAATTACAAAAGTTAAAAAGCAACTGCCAAAAACAGTTGCAAATGGGCCCTATGAGCAATGTGTGATTTGGTCTCCAAAATTTTTCTGATAAATTACTTCTTGAATTTCAATTTCTTTTATCAGTTTCGGTCCTTGACAATTTTTTTAATCACGTCCCAATCGTATAACATCTAAAATTTTTATAAAAAATAATTATATTTAAATACACAAAATATTGTCCTCACTAACAAGAGTGTTTGACAAACTATATTTCAACTTCAACAATATAAAACTCTCGTATATTATAGTATAAACCTTTTATATGTTATAGTATTTTTAGTTTCAACTCAATTCACGCAGACACCCCTATTAATAACCTTGAAAGAAAAATCATGCTGATTACTCTTTTCTCTTAAAATTGGTTCGGTGCAGATCCATATAGTTTGCTGGAAAATTTCCATCGCCTTCTTATGTGCTTACTTTCTGTCGTTTAAGAATAAAAACGACATATAATTTTTCCTTCTTAACTGGGTGTCATTTATGCGCAACGACATGCAACGTTCATTCAAGAATAACTGTGTCGTTTTCGAATGACAAGCTGTAGAAGTAACGACGTAGCGTTTTCATGATAAATTTTCTGTCCCTTGAGAAGAAATCTTAAATACTAATATGTAACCTTTTTCCTGCAGCATCTTATGTCATTTCTAAAAAAGAAAAAATCATGTGGTTAGCTTATAGTTCGTTCTATATGTTTTAAAGTTTTAATGTCAAACGAGATGTAATTTTTCATCTACTTTTTTTTTTTTAATGACTGTGACGTATACATGACGTAAATTTTGACGAAATTTTAAAAATTTTAAGGTATCGAAATATCTTTTCGTTATAATATCAATTTCGGTAAAATATCAGTAAATATCAAAAATATCAGTAAATATCGATATCAGAAAAATTATAGTGTGAATTTTCGTTATATATCGTGAAAATTTCTATCAAATTTCAACAATGTCAAAAATTACAAAACTCAATTGATTCTTTCCACTAAAATAATTATATTCAGCATTACTCAAATAACATGTTAAAACACCAATATTGTTTGAATTAAGATAGAATCTCACCCATGTTTGAGCGTCCCAGAACTTTCTTTTGATATTGACAAATCTATTGTATATGGAGTTTGTTGTGTAAATTATTTTTATTTATGCTTCTTTTTAATATTTATTGTATCCTAAAATATTAGAGATATATTTAATGTAAATTTTTTTGTAATTTTTGAAATTTTTATTGAAATTTTCTACGATATCGATATTTTTCTTAAAATTTCTATAAAATTAAAGTTAGACACTGATGTTATCATCCGTGGACATATACACGCATTGATGACTAATTTTTGAAGACATGCCATTTCAACGACGTATCATATTTTACGTTACAACTTTTCTACTTTCTACTTTAAGAAGGACAACAACGTAGAATTCCTTTCAATTTATTTTGATGTAAAAATGCCATATCCTACTCCTTTGTATGTGTTTAAAAGTTAAACGTAAAAACGACATGTTCATTGTCATTAAATTTAAAGGAGTGTCGTTCGAGGAATTCGAAGATGTCTTTGTAAGATTTTGCTAGTTGGTTATGGAAGAAAAATCAAAATAACATATTAAAGTTAAACTTTAGTAATTAACGCCATATAGTTTTAAAATGTATAATATATAGCATATCATGAGAAATTGAGTACTATCTCATAAGAAATTGAAAACAAAAACTTCAAAATACCTTCACCTTTTTATCCTCTATCTCTCTCACATTCTTTCCTTACCGGCATCGCCACCAATCGTATGAATACAATATTTACTTAGAAATACCGTATTTTATCGTGTTTACAAAAATTCATCGACAACTCCAGTGATCAAGAAATACAATATTTATTAAGAAATACCATATTTACTGTGTAAAAATAAAAATGCACTAACGACTTCACCGGACCTCTAGTTGCTAGGAAATATAGTATTTTACTTGAAATATAGTATTACCATGTATATATAAAAATTCATCGACAACTTCGTCAGACCACCGACAAACGAAAAATACAATATTTATTAGAAAATACTGTATTTATCGTGTAATATAACAAACCGACAACGGCTGAGAAATATAGTATTTTATTTGAAATACTATATTACATGTAAATACAAAAATTCACTAGCAACTTTATCGGACAGATGATGGCCAAAAAATACAATATTTTACTTGAAATATTATATTATCGTATAAATACAAAAATTTACCTGTGACTTCACCGAACCATCGGCAGCCGAGAAATATAGTATTTCACGGTAGCTGAAAAATATAATATTTACTAAGGAATATTGTATTTGTTGTGTAATACAAAAATTCACTCGTGACTTTGCCGGACCGCCGTCGACAAGGAAATACAATACTTACCAAGAAATATTGTATTTAATATATGAATACAAAAATTCACTACAACTTCGTTGGACCGTCGGCGATTAAGAAATATAAAATTTACCATGAAATATCGTATTTATCATGCAAATATAAAAATTCACTAATAACTTTATCGGACCACCAGAAGTCGATAAATACAGTATTATTCTGGTAAAACTGTATTACCATGTATATTTAAAAATTCATTGACGAATTTGTCAGACCTCCTACTACCAAAAATATAGTGTTAATTTGACAATATTATATTACTATGTAAATCTAAAAAAATCACCTACGACTTCATTGGATCGCTGATAGTCGAAAAATATAGAATTAACCTTTAAATACAAGTAAAGTAAATATTATATTTATACGTAAAAATAAAAAGTTATGAGCTACGTTATCGGATATCACCGCACCAATAATGTCATAAAAAATACTATATTTCTTGATTAACATCATATTAACCAGAAAGTATAACCACAATAGATACATAAAAATTACAATTGTAAAATAACAACTAAAAATTTTAAAACAGGGAAAAACATTGTTTAAAACTTTTTTTTTTCAGATACCTCTTCTCCATAGAAAGCCATGAAGGCACCAGAAAAGATAACAACATTTGCAATTTTCTTGCCAAGAATCATTGTCATTATATTCAACCAAAACAACTAACAGTATGTATGGTGGAGCACAAAGTAAGAAGGTTAAGACACAGTAAAGCACAACCAATAATAATTTAGCATGCGGCCACCAGCTATATGTCTTATTTAATGTGAAAACCTTTGTACCTTTCCCCTCCACCAATCTGATTTCTGATCATGGCAGAACTATCATTTGGACTAGCAAGAACTATCTTGGAGAAGCTTTGCTCCTTTGCTTATGAAGAGATTTGCTCAGCAAGTGGCATGAGAACACAACTTGAAGAAGCTCGAGCAAACGACTTCCCTCCTCAAAGCCAAGCTCCTTGATGCCAAAAAGAAGCAGCAACACAACCACAAGATTGTCATTAATAATAATATTCAGATGGGAGGTTGGACGTCGCCATAAAAAATTAGAGATTGTTATTTTGTGACCTAAAATTCATCAACTCTTTTGCAGTAAGGCAGCGCCGCAACGCTTGAAAGCAAGGCCGCGGCGTTCTAATTCGAGAAAGCAGCGCCGCGGCACTCTAATGCGGCATGATCATGTATTTTATATTTTTACGCGTTTTTTGGTTATTTTAAGCTAGGGTTTGAGTCTCCAAACATATAAATACATCATATTCTCCATAGTTTTTTAAGAGATTCACATTAAAGAGACACATTAGAGAGTCACAAAATGTTATAGAGATCATAGTATTGAGAGTGATACAGAGAACTCAGTCTTGTGAGTTTGTGAGTGATTGAGTGAGTGAATTTCTGTATTTAAGCGCTCTAAACACCGTTGTAATTTTCGTTTTGTAATTAATGGATTGCTTCTCATCTGTTCGTGATTTTTTCACCTTTTCATTAGAGTTTTTCTACGTAAATTTTATGTGTGATTTTCTCAATTTTTAGCAGAGATCGAAGATTGGTATGGCAGATCGGGGATCATCATGGCAGATTGGAGGTTGACGTCGCAGTTCGGAGCTCTCTTTGTCGCCATGGCAGATCGAACTCTGTCTTTGTTGTGAGCTCGGCGCGACGACTCCAGTGAGGAAGAGAGATTGGGTGGAGCCAAAGGAAAAAGAAATGGGTACGGAGAGAATAGAGGCGTCCGAAATGAAAATCCGGCCTGCGTTCATCGAACGGTTGCCACCAGCGATTGACGATGCCGGAAACGTGCACCATCAGAACTCCATCATAATGACGGATAGGTGATCGGAGAGAGAAGAGAGAGAGGGTGAGTGATGATCGAATGAGATAGGCACCGGAGATTAGTCGATTATGGAGGAGAGAGAAAGAGGGGAAAACATAGGAGAGAGAATGAGGGAGAGACAAACGTGGGTGAAGAGAGGAAAAAAAAAAAAAAAAAACAAGATTTTGATTGCGGGGATATATTGGGTTTTTAGTTTCTTTAGAATACTGATTTGTTGAAATCTGTTTTTATTTTATTTTTTTTTATAACATCTAACATTTTTTTACCAATAAACTTACAAAATCAACTATTTGGTGTAAATTCTCGTTAGTCATTTGCATTGAATATACCTCAAAGCAACTCAACGTATTCTTGCTTACAATTTCGCAGAATAGCTTTGAAGTGTATCTTATTTTTTGCTTTGACTTTTCTTCCCAGTAGTTAAAGAAAACAAAGAGCAATTGAGTCCTGAACTTCTTCCTTGTCATCGTCGTACTGCCGAAAAAGTCAACAAAAGCAGTAGTCCACTTTTGCCATCTAATAATAAACATACATCTCTCAACCACTCCAGTAGTCTATAAATTCAACATTAATCAAAAACAAGTGGATGAGAGATCTCAGATCAGACCAAGAAAAAACAGATCAAATGGAACTTCCGTCAAATATTGCTATTCCAACAACAACCGAATCAGAGGTCGAAATAAATAAGGTTGCAGAAGAAGAAGCAGGCAAAAGACAAGGCACGTGGAAGCACGCCGCTTTCCACGTCGCCACCACCGTCGCGACGCCCGCCGCCTACGCTCCGTTGCCCTTCGCCCTCGCTTCTCTCGGTTGGCCTCTCGGTATATATATATATTTCCTTTTACTTTTTTTCCTTTGAATTGTTACCATATAGACCCTTCATGCGATTTTGACTCTGTTTTCTTTTGTTATGAAATTATGGCATGCAAAAAATTTAAAAAATAAAAAATTGTAGGAGCGAGTAGTTTGGTGGGTGCCACGCTGACGACGTGGTATTCTAGTATACTGGTCGCGTCTCTTTGGAAATGGGACGGAAATAAGCACGTTACCTATCGGAATCTTGCCCAAAGCCTTTTCGGTAATTCATTTTTCCTTTCCTTAACTCTTAATATCTACTTAATTAATATTTTCTCTATATTATATATAGCTGTTTTTCTTCATTGTTTTGGTTGTTTGTAGAATTTAGATTATGACAAAGTATGTTACTTGAGTATCTCAGGAGATTAATGATTCTAAAGTACCATAAACTTTCATCTAATTTTTTAATCTAGTTTTTAAATACCAATTGATATAGCATATGAACTTGTTATTTTTTTTTGGTTCATAGATGTTTTTGAAATTGTCATATCAATCAATATTAAAAAGTGGACCTACTAACAGAAAGATATCAACATGGAAGTTATATCCAAAAAATTAAGTATGTGTTTGATAATGCTGTTAAAATTAAAAGTTAGAATAATTTTCTTGTAGCATGTGAGAGCTTTAAACTGAAGCATATTTTTGCTTCACACTATAGCCTATTTTTGATATGTAATTGAAACAAAGTTGCCAAACGCACCACAGATAAAAGTTGGGATGCCTAGTATTAGTATTAGTACTCATGGTTACTAAGCTCCCCTTTAGTAACTTTTTGTCTGGAACAGAGATGAGCTCAAGAATCTAGATTTGCATGAAAATCATTTTCTTTCATCAATCTTGCATAAAACTTCAATGTTTCTGGACCATCATGAAAGAGTTTTTTGTTTCTTGTTCTTGAAGGAATTTGGGGTTACAGGTCAATTGCATTTTTTCAGCAGGTGGCTTCTTTGGGCAACAACATTGCCATTCATATTGCTGCTGGGAGCAGCCTCAAGGTCAGCAGAACTCAACGGCAGAATTTTGTTCTATGTTTTTGTCTCTTCAACAAAGCGGGGTTTATGATTTTATAGAAATTTACTTCTTATGTACTGCAGGCAGTTTATAAATATTACCACAGTGATGGGACCTTGAACTTGCAGCACTTCATTATCTTCTTTGGCGCTTTCGAACTCTTTCTTTCTCAGCTCCCTGATATTCATTCTTTGAGATGGGTTAATGGATTGTGCACTTTCAGTACTGTTGGTTTTGCTGCTACAACCATTGGAGTCACAATATATAATGGTATATATAGGCCTCGGATACATATATCTTTCTGTTATAGTTCTGTTTGTGAATTAATTGAGTTTGTTTTTCTCATCTTTTTGTTCTTTTGTTTTCATTTCCCACGCAAGTTTAGGAAAAAGGATTGATAGAAAATCAGTCAGTTATAGTTTGCATGGAAGCCCATCTGCTAGAATCTTTCGAGCCTTTAATGCGCTCGGGACAATAGCCTTTTCTTTCGGAGATGCAATGCTTCCAGAGATTCAGGTTGGCAAAACTCTTTGCCATTCAAACTTTTCCATAAAATTTCAGTTCTTATTGCCCCTTTTAGTTAGAGGTTTCAAAGTCACTAGCCTTTCATTTTGGCCAGTTATAGATTTTCACCTTTTCCAGAAAGCAGTTTGTAGAATGGTAGTGAACTTTTTTCCTATGACCAGAACACAGTTAGAGAACCTGCAAGGAAGAATATGTACAAAGGTGTATCAGCAGCCTATGGGGTCATTGTGCTGAGTTATTGGCAACTAGCCTTCTTTGGATATTGGGCTTTTGGATCAGAAGTTGAGCCTTATATTCTGGCCTCTCTGAGTGATCCAAAATGGACTATTGTTATGGCAAATCTCTTTGCTGTCATTCAAATATCAGGTTGCTTTCAGGTATAAACTCACCACATCAAAAAAATTTTCAACATATATTCTTAACAGTTTTGCTTGACAAAATTTTCATCAACTTGACTCATGACTATTAAGAAAATTGGAACTAACCCCACTAAAAATTGACCACATCCACATCATATCCATTGTCCATGTTCATGAAATTCTTTTTATGTGTCGGAACTCTCTTTCTCTGTTTAGATCTATTGCAGGCCAACATATGCCTACTTTGAAGAAATGTCGCCGAGCAAGGAAACCGCGAGCCATTCACCGCTCAGAAACAAGCTAGTTCGTCTGGTTTTCACATCCATTTACATGGTCCTCATAACATTGATAGCCGCAGCCATGCCATTCTTTGGGGACTTTGTGTCCATATGTGGGGCTATTGGGTTCACTCCTCTGGACTTTGTTTTCCCTGCTTTGGCATATCTGAAAGCCCAAAGAGAACGCCAAAACACAAGGCTTCAACTTTCTTTGAAGCTTCTTAACTTTGCAATAGTTGGGTGGTTCTCGGTTGTTGCAGTGTTGGGTTGCATTGGGGCTATCAGGTTTATCATACTAGACATCAAGACTTACAAGTTTTTTCATGACATGTGAGACCTTTTTTCTTTAACTTTTTTTGTTTAATTTTCTTTTGCACTTTTTCAACCATATGCAATGCTTGGAAAAATCTAAACCACTAATTGGAAATGGAATACATGGGATTGTATAATTTCAAGTTGGCCGACATTTTCTTTTCTGTAGATTTGTCTTATAAAATACTGAAGTGTACTGTCCTTTAATCTTGGAGGACGGTCAAATTTGATAATATGATTTATAGGGTATTTGGTTCTTAGTTAAAATCAATTAGTTGTAACCAATAAACAGTGTAAAGCTTTCAGCAACTACAGTATAAAGCTTTAATATATTACAGTATTTTTAACGAAAATTAGTTCTAGCCACACTTCTCAATAATCCGACCTAACACTTTTGCAATTTGTGTTATTTTCAAATTATTCTTGTCATTTCTCTTGTGTTGTCCTTTTGTAGTTACTGTAGTTCTAAACTGATGTTTTGTTTCCTTATTTGTTCTTTTTTGGGTAGGTAAATTAGTGTCAACTTTATGTTGTTATTTGTTCTTGTCGTCTTTTAATGTTGTTAGTTGGGTTTGTAGCTTTGTATCTTTTATTATTTATTATAGGGATTATAATATTAGTGTCTTTTTTTCGGTGGGTAATTTGTCAAATGTAGTTCTTATTTCGTCTTTGTAGTTCGTTCATTGTTGGCTAGCTAATTTAATGGCCTTTTCTCAGAAGCTTCGTCTTCTGACGATGTCGTTTATTTTCTGTCGTTTTTGTTATTATTATTTCTATATTAGTGTAGTTTATTAGTTAGGTAACGCAATGTCATTTTTGTAATTACATTTTATTGTAATTACGCTGTTTATTTGTGGTTTTTATTTTCCATATTCTTTAAGTTGATAAAATTTTGCCCTTTTCTTAGGTAAATTTATGACGTATTCAAAATTGAAATTCATTCATTTTTTCTCGTCGTTTTTTGCACGTGGGAATTAGTGTCGTTTTGAAATACTGACATTCAATTCCTGTCGTTTATTTGTTCGTTGTTTTTTCCCCCTTATTCTTGTCGTTTTTTAAACTTAGTGTGGGTTTGTTTTCACAACTAATATTGTTTATCATTACTATTCATTTTTAGTAATTATTCTCGTTTGTCTGGTGGGTAACTTGATGTGTTTTTGTAATTATTGTCCTTTTCCAATTATGTTATTTATTCCTTAATCTCTGTTTTCTAATTGTTGTCGTTTTGCGATTAGCACCGTGTTTATTTGTTAGGTAACTATATGGCATTTCCACAGCTGATTTGGTTTATTCGTTGTTGTCGTTTCATTTGTCGAGTAAAAAGCTTCATGCCGTTTTTGTAATTAGTTTCGTTTTGAGTAAACGTGATTTTTATAATGTGTATCAGACTATCAGTTGCTGTGATTTTTATAATGTGTCGTTTTATTGATTTAATAAATGTTGTTTGTTCGTAGGTAACTTAAATGTCATTTCAAGTTGTCGTCTTCACGGCCGTAGATGTCGTTTATTTGTTGCCGACGTTTTTCCTATTATTTTACAATCCGCAATTAATGTTTAAAATAAATAAATAAATGAGAGAGGACTACAAAAAAAAAAACCAATAATTAAAAAAAACAGTAGAAAGGGAGTGATAGGGGTGAACGGTGGGCGGTTTGACAGTTTTTGGGCGGGTGCGGTGTGGTTTTTTTGGATGGCGGGTTGGCGATTAACCAACCCGCAAACCGTCCACCACATGGCGGGTGGTTTCGGTTTGGTTTTGGGTGGTTGCAGGCTGGTGCGGACGGTTTAGACCTATGCTATTGCCCAATGTAATTTTTTAGACCATTTTTTTAGAAAATAAAGAAAATTTGTAGAAAATATATGATGATAATACACAAAGCATTCCCAACAACAAGCAAGTTTGATGCCTAAAGACAATGACCATATTCAAAAGTACAAATTAAGAAACATAATCATTCACTGCAACAAGAAACATCAACTACAGATAAAGTGATAAACAAAGTCAAGAGTCTATAAAGATTAAAGCCTATTTACTGGGTTTGAAAATAATAGAATGCTACAAATGAAACGATGAACAAAGTCAAGTGTTCTTTTTCTTTTTAAGGCTTTCTTTACTAACTTACTTGATTTGAATTTTGATCACTTCACAAAATAATAGGAAAATTTCAAGTTTTTAATATGTCAAGAGGCAGCCGAGCCCGTGCTTGGAGTGTTGGATTGTTCAGTCATCTCTAAAATAAGAACAAAATCAAATAAATGATAAGTTTTTTTAAAAAAATATATAAGCAGGCGGGTGCGGATTGAACCCACATTCAAAAACTTAAAACTAAACCCGTCCACCTGAATATATTGGTGGGCGGGTTCAATCCACCCGTCAATGAGTTGCTAACGTAAACCCTTTTTTTTAGATAGGTGGTCGGTTGATGGGTGTAGGGCGGTTTTGTACAGCCTTAGGGAGTGAGGGGAGGGAGACGTTCCAAAACAATTGGAGAGAATCCTTCAAAAAAAAAAAAAAAAAAAAAAGAGTTGGAGAAGATTCTTACAAAAAAAAAAAAAAAAATTCCTTTCAAAGAAGATAAATAAATAAAAGACTGCACCAGAAACGGCGTCGTCCCTCATTGAGTTCCACAAATAGCAGACAAACCGGGCATCCCTTTCTGGTTTTTCCCCTTGGCAAATATCAAAAAGGCATTAATACTCAGAGAAATCTCCCTCTCTCTCTCTCAGAGCCTTAGGACAAAGTACGCAATTTTCCTTGAAGCTCTCGGAAGTAAAAGACGAATCTCCAATGTCATCAACATCGCCGCCCAACTACGGCGGCTACACATTTTCACGCGCCGGCGACTCCTTCGCCACCCGCCGCCCGTGGCGCGAGCTCTTTGCTCCAATCTCCTCCTTCAGCCTTCCCAACGCCCTCGGAGAAGCCACAATACGCGTCAAGCGCAACCTCAACTACTTCCGCGTCAACTACGCCATGGTCGTCCTCTTCATCCTTTTCCTCAGCCTCCTCTGGCACCCGATCTCCATGATCGTCTTCCTCGTCGTCTTCGTTGCCTGGTTCGCCCTCTACTTCTTCCGCGACGAACCGCTCGTCGTCTTCAGCCGCACGGTTGATGACCGCCTCGTGTTGGCCGTTCTTGGCTTCGTCACGGTTGTGGCTCTAGTCCTCACCGATGTTTGGCTCAACGTGCTGGTCTCGGTCTTGATCGGCGCTGTGCTTGTTGGATTACACGCCGCGATTAGGGGAACCGACGATTTGTACTCCGACGAGCCAGGAGCTGCGGAGGGAGGGTTGCTTTCGGTGGTGGGAAGTCCCATGCGTGCTGGATATGGCCGGATTTAGATGTCTTCTGCGACGAATTACTGGTAATTACGAAGAATTTTAGAGTAATGAGATTTTGATTGGTGCTTCTTTTGAATTTCGGCTCCAATTATCGGAATTTCGGGTCTTTCTCCGCCAAATTTTTTGCAAGATCTTGAAGCGAAGAGGTACCTTGTGAAGTGTTAGAAGATTTTTACAATTCTGGTTTATAGCGTTGTTCGATCTTCAATTTCGATTCTTTCCTTACAGTCTTTTGTTCTTCTATAGTTTTCTTTGGTTCCTCGATATGTCTGTAAATGTAGAGGGAAATGATTGTAGAAAGATGTTATCATGTTCTTTTGTTTTCTCAAAAGGTGAACGACTACTCGGTTCATGAAATATAGTGCAGATTATCAAGTTCTTGGTTTATTTGGATGACCCAATTTCCGTATCTGATTTTGATTGAAAGTTTGGTCACTGTTTATCTGCTTATCTTGATTTGGGTCTTTAATTGGTCACTTTTTCATGCCTTGTTTGGGAAATGCTTGAATTTTTAGAGGAGGAAAAATTGTACTCAGATTGATTTGATTGTTGTTTTTCATTGATTGAAGATTAAAGATGAACCCTTTTTAGATGAAAGAGTTAGATGAGTAGATTTTATTTGATGATGATCATTATCGTCCATAAATCTCTCTGCTTGAATTGTTTAGAAGATTTTTATAGGCGCTACAGAAATGTCATATGGTTCCTATTTTTGGAGATTGGATTTGGAGAAAAAATGTGCTCGGATGTGGCCCACACTTACTCTTCAATCTTTTCATCGGTTAGGGATGAACTCTGGAGTTTGATGTTTCATTGCAGTGGGGGATGGGGTTGCAGTCCTTTTGTTCTGACCCATGTGAAGATAAAGTCTTTCGACATTGGTTAAAGGAGACAAAAAAGAAAAAGGAAATAAAGAAAAAAGGTGGAAAAAGTCAAGAATTATTGATGTCATGGTCCATGCAACTAATGTCCTTGGGTCACAGTGGTTGTAACCCTTAAAGCTTATTAGTGGTGTTTCGATTGTTCTCAACATCTCCACGTTTTTTCTTCTTTATTCTTTTCCTTATCATGTTAAAGAAATCGGTAGTGCACAAAATATCCAATTGACTGATTTGCATATATTTTGTATTGTTTTTCCTTCCTCTAGATATATTTTGTATGGGTAAAGTTCTTTTTGTGCATCTTTGAAATGGTCCAGTTTTCCAGCCATTTGAATTGTTGTATCATGACTTACAAGCGTTCGTGTCATGCTTAGATGCTGATGCTTTTGATAGAACTTATTTTAGTGCCTCACCAACCAAACCAAGCTATTCCTTTGTGAAAAACAGAGATTAGGTTGAAAATGTTCTGCGAATCCTGTTTTATATAGACAAACCTACAGCTAGAATTACATCATCTGTTTGTAATGAATTATCATGCTTTGTTCTCTTCTTGTGAATAAACCGAAAGAAGTGGACGAACTTTGTAAAGGATCCAGAAGAACATTCTCAGATGATCTAGTGTTGAGAACTCGTCATCGCGGCGTTATTCAAATGGAATTCTATGCTGTCAATTGCCAGGTTCTCAAAGCAGTTCAATTTTCTGGGAACAAATTTTAAGAAATTCGCAGCCACAACTTCAACAGTATTCTATCTGTTTGGTAAGTTCCTGAAGCGAATAGTACTGCCTAATTTTGTTGAAAAGCTATTTTGAAATTGTAGTTTATCAGCCCCACCCCCGCATTCTTCCAGGTTTTTTCGAGGCGCATTCACCAATAAAGGATTTATATTGGGACAACTTTCATTTTAGTGTTTTACGAATTTGTTCTTTTCGAGGCTGAGACCTAAAAGCCTACGGACGATTAAGTTACAACTGTATGCCAAATTGTAGGCGACTACTTTTGCTAGATTTGCTGTCCTCGTCTTTCCCTTCTCACGAGGTTTCTTTTCAGAAATTCAAAAAACGACAAACTCACTCCCTAATTCATGAAAGAAAACAAAACCCTTCCATGCTACATTAAATACCGGTGTAATACAGAACAGAAGACAGCATTATCGTACCAAGGAGCCAAAAATGATAGAGGATAAAACGCAAGCGTTTTCACATAACTAAATGCAGGGACGTGGGGATTGCTATAAATTTGTAATAAGAAGTACATACTGTTACAGGCAAGGAAAATTTTGTTTGAGTCATCTTACTCATTGCATGGTGTCAAATAATCGGCAACTAGTGGAGAGGGCAGTGAAAATACGCTTGGACATAGAAAGGAGGAGTAAGTGCTGCCGGGATAGGTTACTACGAAAAGGAACCACCATCGAGTGGTTCCTTGGTCTGCCGGCTGCTTATTTTCTCATTCCTCCACGCATAATGCTACATCTAACGGGACAACGTTTCTAATTTGAAGAAACTGATCATAGAATGCATAGTCATGAAGCACATTTTGGATCAGAAAGGACGTTACGTTGGCTGACAACAGAATGGTGAGAAAATGGTCAAGGTTCTGCCGCCTTTCGTGCATAAGCAAGCACCATAACAAAATCCTTTGCCGAGGATCCAATAGTTGCTGGAATTCGTTCAGATGTTGGTGCCGTTTGTAGCCAGAGATCAACTAAGTTATACAGCTGCAGGGTGGGAACCACTGGTTGTCCCATACACTTAATCTCGACCTGCAAGTATATATATCAATGAAACCAAACCCTGACGAGAGATACACAATGGAAATGATGATTTGCTTCAAGGGTCATTGAGTTTTTTCAAAATGGATAATCAAAGTTACTAAGTTAATGTGAAAAATCTTTCAAGCAGTATGATTCTTTTCAGGTTATCCCAAGTAAAAAAAAAAAAAAACAAGCAACACAAGAATGACAACGAATCAATGTTTTTTGGAAGAATATATATATACAATAATATGGAGCATGTTAGTGTGGAAAAGAATCTTAAGTTTTATGTATCTGGTGTACGCTTCTTAAATTGACGCATGACAGGCCATAATACTATGCAAACAAGCAGCCGTAGCTCTTCAAGAGAAGGTTTCTTACTACAACTAGAGCTCACATGAGCTGTTTGACAGAGGGATTTGGGCAGTTTTGTGCTTTGAGATCTTTATATTTAATTAGACATTGTGTTTTTACATGATACAAGGATGTGAAGCCTCACCTCAGATTCAATAGTTAGATCTAGTTTCATCATCAGGTACTTTTGGATAAATGAAACAGGTAAATTTCCATTCCTGTGACAAAGTAGACAATTATGACATCAGAGATCTATACAAGGAAAGTCTCTTCTCCCAATAGATAACAGAAAAAGATTTCCCATCTCCAACTCCAAGTTTCATGAAAGAAAAGTTGCAGAGAATATACTGCCAGTAACAAGCCAAAAAAAGGACAACCACATAGCACCAGTGATAAGCGAAAATAAAGTAATTATGCTACATGTCTGGCAAATTCATGAGCAGCTCGATGCAAGTTAAAGTCTAGCAGACGACATGAGATTTATTTGATACTGTCAGTCAAACATCCATTTAACTTCTTTTTTAAAATAAGACACAGCCATATTTCCAGCTGAACGTCATAACTCTTCTCTGTTAGACTATCGGTTAATCAGTCATTAATGACAAGTTTGGCCAGAAAATGTGATATAATCATGCAGAAAGCACAATCAACTCTGCATCTGGAAAGAGGAAATTTTATTATAGAAGCTTGATTTCATTTTCTATGGCAAGACACAGACCTTTTCATCGTGTTACTTTCTCAAACGACAGAATTAGAAAACTACAGAGTGACAGCACTTATAATTTCAACTGAACAAAAAAACCTCGCTGATGAAGTCAATGAATGAGGCGAATAAAAAATACTCACTTTATTCTCAAGTAACTCGCTTGAATTTGAGGTAAAGGTGCACTTCCTCCCCTAAAACCATGATTAGAAATTAGTATTCAACGAACAAGATTACACCTCTTCAAGTAAATGTGGTGAAGTATAACAAAAGAATAAACTAAAATAATTAAGTTGTTTCTCACTGGTCTTCAGAAGCTACAAGGGAAAACCAAATCGGGCCCATTCTTCTTTCATGCTTGCCGCTAGCCGCGTCCAGCACAGCTTGGGGTGAAATCCTTGATTCTCCAAGCACAGCTTCTCTTTTCCGGCGGACCCTGCGGAATTTTTTAGGTTGTGCAGTTTCTGATGAGCCGGGATCAGTATTCTTTTCATCCTCCACTTTTGACTTGCGTCTGTTTTCCTTCATTTTTGATCTACGCAATTGATTTTCCCTGTCAACATCTTGTGTAGGTTCTACCTTATTATCAGACCATTGTGAATTGGACTTTAAAGACTTGGTCCTGTTTGCCACTTCCACCAAGCAATTCAAAGGTTTCCAAAGGTCCGTTTTTCCTTCCCAGTGTTCAGAACCATTCTCTGTTTCTTTTTTTGCATTTGGTTTTGCTTGGCTAGGCTCAACAGGAAGAGAACTCTGCGCCATTTGAAAATGAGAAAGACATTAGTAAGTTGAAGCAAAAGTTTTTAACATTTTTTAAGGGAAAAAAAAGAAGAAAATTTTGAAAGCAAAATGTAAAAAGAAAATGATGCTCTGCTTTACCTGCTTGGTATTTTGAGAGAACTTGTTTGAAGTCTCAGGTGAACTTGAGCTCTCTGGATGGTAATCCGCGGAATCTTCTTCTTTCTTTACAGGCTTTTCGACTGAAAAGCCAGAGCCTCGTAAAGCAGAAGCCTTTCTGGCAACCGCCTTCGTTCTTCTCCCAGTCATGGCAGCATGGGCAGATACTCTTGGAGTGCTGACAACCAATGAGGAGAGTGATCTTTCCTTCCTTCTCACTGGTAGTGTAACCGCCGGCTCCACAACTTCAGTTGCCTTTACTTTCCTTCCTTTAATAGGGAAAACCTTTGCTCTAAGATCTTGCAAATTGTGATCCGGCCTAATAGGCAAAACAACAAATAATATCTCAATACACCAACTTATGAACAAAAATCTCATTTTTACTAATTTTGTGGTCAATATACGTAATTTGCGCGCATTGCCCAATAAGCTCATTTTCCTCAAAGAGTACAAGGACCGAACACTTGAGTTGGGTGGCAATTCAAGCTCAACTTAACGCAACACTTAAAATAAGCACCTTTTCTTCATTTTACATCAGTATATTCAGTTATTGTACTAGTAATTTACTATGATTCTATGTGCAAAGCCTTATATGAATGCTGTAGAGGCTATTTAAGTTCATAAACAATCACAGAGAGTCAAAGGGGCAAATTATGATAGTTCTGATCAGCAGAGAACCTAACCTCAATTTCTCGAAAGGAACGCAGCCCAGATCGATATTGCATATTGGGCAGTTCTCTATTTCGTCATCAGAAATCTTATCATAAATGCATTTCCTGCAAACTGAATGAATTTAAAAAACACAAGTATCAGATATATTGTGTCAACCGAGTGAAGAAATTTAAAATGGCACTCTAGAGTAGGATGTCTTACAGAACGTCAGGGTTTCTAGCGAAACATGAATCCAAGCAGTTGCAATAAACGATAATTCAGATATTGATCATAAATATTCGTCTTCAAGTAACATTAGTAAGTAAAAAGCCATTGACAAAAAATTTCGTTTATCTCCTAATAATAATAATAATAAAGAAGCAACACAGTAATGCTCAAGCTCATCTTCACCAACTTCACAATCATTGTCCGGGGCTTGCTCGTAGAGAAGCACACCCAAAATCAAATAGCGTTCAAAACTTCAAACCCATGAAAGTCCTAGCAAAGTGTTCCTCTCTGTGTGCAACGGAACTAACTAAGCCAAAGCAAAGCAAATAACCAAACTTTATCATTACAAGTCAAAACTTTCCAAACTATTATTACCACCAAAACAAACCATTCAGACACTAAGAGAGAGATTGCAGCAAAATACGAAAATACCAAATACCCATGTCCTTCATATACAACTACGACCCATATATATACGAAATACATAGTCAAACCAAGAGAAACCCAGATGAGAAAACGAACAATAACAACAACCCAAATCCCAAAAAAACACACACGAGATAGGAATAGTAAAAAATTTGAAGAATTGAGAACAAAATTAGTTGAAAACACAAAAAGAAGAGAGAGAGAAAGAGAAAGGGAGAGTAGTGTTGACTACTCACACGTATGGAGGCATTCGGATATGGTGGTGGCGTCTCTGAAGAGTTTGTGACAGAGAGGGCAAGTCATGCATGCCTCAATCGTCTCCCTCCTCACCTTCACCACCTGATTCGCCATTTTCACGAAACGGAAAAACCTTCTCTGTCGACTCACGTGTCCAATCCAATCACTGCATGTTAATAATTATTAATACACAAAAAAAAAAAAACCAACATCAACGCCGAGATTTTTCTTTTTACGTCCAATATTTCCTCGGCCAAATCCACCTGCATTAAAACCCGAAAACGAGGATTTCAGAACAACTAACAAATTAACATCGAAAAAAAATATAGATAATAGAACATTCGAAGAATAACGTGCGAGAATAATCAATCTTACTACGGGGAATATAGAATGCGTGCAAAGAAGAAGAAGAAGAAAGTGGAGAGCTTCGTAAAGAAGTGAGATTACGAGATGGGTTTTCGATTTTTATGTGATTTGTTGAGATTTTCGACGTGGGTTTTGGACGGAGGGGGTGATTTGGAATATTGATCTGAATCGAGAGGCTCTCTTCGTCGAAAGGAAGCATGGACCAAGAGTTTCTTTTGTGTCCTTTTTTTTTCTTTTTTCTTTTTTTTTTTTTAAGGTTTGGTTTTGTGTATTTGTTTTGAAAAACAGATTCGAGTTGAACAGCTATTTGGAATTAGATTAGAGTTCAAAAAACAACTATTCTTTTTTTAGAAAGAAAATGAGATAACAAGTGAGGATAAGTTGCGCTTGGGGTGCGCATTAGGATAGGATGCGCACCCGGTATCGTGAATGCGACGGCGAGTTTTTTTCTTTTCCTGGAGTGTGCGTTGTTATGTGGGCAGGTCTATGATTATTTGGCGTCTTCCACACGGAGCCTGCAGGGGAATATTGCCAATAGTACTTTTCTTCCTGTTCAGTGCATGGATGATCTTTTGGATTTGTGTCGGTAAAATCTATAACCGTTAAAGTGAATAAAGTGTTAAACACATATATCATTTTACAAAAATTATTGAATAATAATTTAATTAAATATTAAAATTAAATTAATATTAAAATTTATCAAGCAAGTCAATTGAAGATGAAATGAAACTAGGCATAAAATTAAAAACTACAACTAATTTAAGAAAAGAATATATTTGAATCAAAGGAATTAAAACCAATGAGAATTAAGCGTTAAGGCATCCGATTTCACTATAATCACTAGATGTAAATTTCATATAATTGCGCACCCTGATTAATAATAAACATGTAATGGTAGAAATTTTCAATTTATTCACTATCATATCTCTAAGTATAGTAAGCCTACTTAGTTTATTAATCCACTATATTTCTATATGAATTTAAATAAACCTAAGTGCATTAAGATTCATAAATATTCCTAGTTTACAATGAATCTATTGGGTCATCTTATCACCAAAAGCCATACAAATAACATGGTATATCTTTATACACATTTAATTTACGGTTATATATTATATGAAACATCTGCATATTTTCTCTTCTCAGTTTTAAACATGCACATCAGATCATTTAAATGGTAGCTAATCATTCAAACGCATTACGAGCAATAACATACAACTCACATGAATAAAATCAATTAAGATGCATAAATAAATTTAAAATTTACATCATTGCGATTAGGCTACACCGTAGCCTTAACTAAGAAAATTAGAACATAATTAAAAGAGAAACAAAAAATAAAAATTTAATTAAATCTAACATCAAGAGTTAAGAGAACAAGAAATTTGGTCACCAATTTCTCACTCTTTACTTCAGATTGCTTGAAAACTCCTAAGAAAAGTCAACAATGCTCTGAAAAATAAAAATCCTAGATGTCTTTTGATAATTACATCCTCCTCTATTTATACTACTCTTAAGTTAACTAATCCATTGATTCACGTCCAGAAATCATGCATCAGAATCACAGTTGGTGCCGCGGCTTTCTTTTATAGCGCTACAGCGCTGTCTTTTTTTTTTGTCGTAGCGTCGCGGCGCTGGAATTGGAGCGCCGTGGCGTTGGCTCTCTGCCAAGAAATGATGAGCAAGCCGAACTCGGGCGTCGCGACGCTTCTCCACTGTCAAAAAGCTTCCCAGTTTGTGCTTGATTTGCAATTTTTTTTCTCCATTTTCTTGTGCTTGTGCTCCCTTTTTCTTTTCTTTTCTTTTCTTTTCTTTTATTTTTTTTTCCTTCAACCTACAACATTAAAAGCAAACCTTCATGACAAAGTTGGGTGTTTCATGTAATTTTTTTCTCAAGAACATACCAATATTCGCTAACTAAAAACTGCCAAAAAACTCTTTAAACTAGAGTTATCAATTTGAAAAAGAAAACGCATGATGAACACAAAAATTGGGTTCATACTCATTGAACCCTAAAACAAACAGTCATCGATATGATTCTTTCTAACGAGTTTTGATCGAGTTTGATTTTTATGTGGCAAATAGGTTTATCCTGTTGGTTCTCGGCATTTGCCTTTGTCTTTGTGTTTTATTCATCTTTACAAGTAAATACGGTCAACGTTAGAAGTCGAATTCTCTTGTAATTGATTGTTGTTTGCGATTATTTTTGAGTAAATCTGTTATTTGATTTGAAATAAAATTTTACCCTATAAAAACAATTATGTCATTTTAGGTTCGGCATTCGTGAGATTTTTTTCCTTATAACACAATTAGACTTTTGTAGTATATTCTTTTATATTTTATCATAAAATTTTAATTTAAAAACCTAAGATTGAATTGGGAAGGATTTATGGAATAATATTACGTTTTTGTAAGTAATTTGTAATTAAAAAATAATGCAACTTGCATAAAATTTTTATACGTATTTATTTTTACATACAAGTAAATTATTGTAAGTATTTCTACACGTAAGATACTAGTAATCACCTAAGATGCTTTGCAATCTAGATAGAACTATCCTAAGTAAGTTTAAGCGGAGTTAACCTGTATCTTTCTCTACATTAAATTATAACAGTTTTTTTATTCCAATTGAAAGACAAAGAAGAATGATAGGAAAAAACTCAGGTGGGTCACGTGATGAACTATTGAAATTCCATAAAAATAATTCTTCTTTTACAAAAATAAACAATTACAAAGCTCTTATTGTTTATTTTTGTAAGTAAACACTAAAAAAATGATTATTTATCATTCTATCATTGAATAAACAAACAAATACTAAAAGGAATAAAAAGCTCAATTTCTATTACCCTTCCCCATTATATTTCTTTACAATTTAGTAAATACATCTTTAAATCTTGATAAAAAAAACAAAACAAAAAACCAACCCACACTGTTAGAAATAATCATCAACTTAACCAAAAAAAAAACAGAAAATAAAAAAAATTACTACAAGTCTACAATGGTCTTTAAACATTCCATTGCTTGAACCTTTAGGAACACATAGTACACATGAAAGAAAATGTCAACCACTTAACATTAAATAAAACTTTCTTTTCCTTTTTTGTGCTAAGAACAGTTATAATACTTGGATGCCGGAACTTGGAAGAATTTAAAAGACTAAAGAGGACAAATGTGATTATATATATATATAGTTTTTTTTTTTTGTTTTTTTTTTTTTGAATGACATGAAAGCGTTAGTGTTAAGTTTGGAAGGGGGACGGCCTTGATGGTAGTGAAGGAGAGTAATATTTTCGTTAAGAGCCAAGGAAGTCAAAAAAGTACACCTCATAAATGGTTTATTGAAAAGTAGAGCATCTGATCTGAACTGTGACGTTTGATAATTTGGACCGACCAACCGTGTGGGACCACTCCAACCCTATATATATTTAACCTAATGTGATATTTACTTCGGGGATTCAGCCGTTCAGGCTCATAATATTAGGCTTTTTGTTTTTTTTTTTTTAAAAAAAGTTTATATTATAGGTCCCACAACTTTATGATCTTTGACTTAAGCCTTTATTTTAACAACTTAGATATTTAGGTGTTTAAACTCTTAATCTATTAATGTATAAATCTTTATTTTAAGAATTTAAGCATTCAATCTCTAAATTGTTAGATTGTCTGTTTTTGGCACCATTAGTCCTATCATGTTTGTATTGTTAAATACTATAAAAGATATCAATATTTTGAAGTTTTTTATTAATTGTTCCTCATGTCCAAGAGACATTTTTTAAACAAAAAGGTCCCCAAAATCTCTTCTTTCTCTTTGAAAGTATAATTTATTATTGCTTATGTAAAAATGCAAAAATATTTGTTGACAGGGACCTTTTTGTAAAATACATATATATATATATGTGTGTGTTTTTGAGACCTAAGAAACCATAAAGCCTTAAAATATTATCATCTCGTGTAGCATTTTACAGAAAAAAATACGATGGGGACTAACGGTGGCAACAAATTAAAAATTTGAGACTTTAATGTTCAAATTCTTAAAAGTGCCAACAATTTAAAAATTTAAAGACTTGAGTGTTTAAATTCTTAAAATATGGACCTAAAATTTCAAATTCTAGAAAGTTTGACGACCTATAGGCTCAAAAAAAAAAAAATTCACACCTCGTGACTCAGGCAGGATAATTTCTTTTTCAGCAACTTCCTGAACTGTATGGTTACTAAGATTTAAACAAAATCTTTATGAGAGAAAACGTGATGGCGAAACTATTTGAATTGTGTTTCAAATCTACAAAACAAATGACACCCTTATGTTGCTCATAGGACAAGCTTTAAATGTAAGCATCTCGTTGAATCACTTTAATAAGGTTATAAATGTAAGCATCTTATTGAATCACGTTAATAAGATGTTTGATAATATTGATTGAAACTAATAGTTTAAATAATAACAGCATAAAACTCTCGTATATTACCTTGTAAAATAAAATAAGATACTAAATAAAATTCACATATTATTTGAACCAAAATGATTTGAACCAAGATTGTCAACCACACCATAAATATCTCTATTCTTCTTTTATATCTTTTATTTTTCTTATTTAATCTTCTTTAATTCACACCTAATATGCAATAATTGAAACCATCCTCATTTTTGAAATCTTGCTAAAATATCCACTTGGCGTTATTTTTCTCCGACGAAACACGAAATATCATATCAATAACAAACGATGGCGTCTTTTGACATAGACGGGTCATGACAAGTTTGCTTTCTTTTACTAGGAAAACTTCATGCTGTCGTATTTCAAGCAAAAAACGACATATAGTTTTTCTCCAATGTCATGGAAACGACATGTTTAGTTTGGTTCATTCCCGTTCCCTCCTCAAGGTTACATGTCGGTGCTTCTTAATTTTGTCATTTGTTCCTGTTGAAGACAGCAAAAATAGGCCATATAAAAAACGAAAAACAAGAATACACACACATATATATATATATATATATATATATATGGAAAACCCTAAACGGGAAAATTATAAGAGGAATAGCAAATTCATTATTTCGAAAAGATTACTACAAAAGGAGGAGTCAAAAATAATACATATACACAGTAGCGTAACCCTAACACTACCATACCGCTGATCCGAGACCCAGTACCCTAACAATTCCTTAACAAATGAGAAACAAAACGTCTTTCGTTTTATCACATGTCAATTTCACAGCGGGGAAACTCAGCACACGACGCGTTCTAATTTATCAACAGAGTCGTTCATTTTCTCCTTTTGTCGTTTTCTTTTTGTGACAAGTAAAACGACAGGTTGCAGTGGGACAACGACAAATCCTCACACATTGTAGTTTTCTTCATGATGATTGTCAGGCTCCTTCAATAAACGACATGTCGTTTTGTAATTATCTTCCGTTGCCATTACAGAATAAATTATGAGCTTTCTCCAATGAACAATGATCTAACATATCTAGATAACAGTTCATTATCATATTGAAAGTAACCAAACTTCCAATATGCAACAAACAGTTCCCAAATAATCATATTTATTTTTCCCATCGACCTTATTCAAGATCCTAGAAGACCTTTGTGTCGAGCATACGAAATAATTGCTAGAAAAAGGGAGGCACATAGTATTCCACTGATGACGACCACCTAACGTTTCAGAAAAAGAAGAAAATAAAAAATTACTATATTTTCATTTTCATATGATTTTGTATGAAATATCTTGAAGGAAAGACATCATCAAGATACCTTGTAGTTTATCACCTTATAAAAGAACCTCTCTTTATTTTTAGACAAAAAGTGCAAAAAAGACTTATGCAATGAGATTATTGGAACAGTTGATAACAAGTATGATAAAGTGTTGTACTACTACGTAAAGGGTACCAAAATGAGATTTTCCCAATTTAAAATTATATTTTCTCTCTCCATATTTGGAGTGTTGTTAAGATGATTTATTATTGTATGACATACCCATTTAAAGACGTAGCCATGACCTTCCTTCCAAGTATAATGGATGTTCATGCCAAATATCGCAGCCACCAGCGAATACACAGACAAACAAACAGTCCCAGAACATAGGAAAAGCTCTAGCTGCGCACAGTTTAAGACTGCCAATATAACTACACACACACACACATATAGATATATAGAGGATTAAGGAAAATAATTGTGTCCAAAGATGATTACCTGAATAAGCTGATTTCGGTGATTGTCAAGCTGCAATATAATTAATGTAACACAAATCAAGTACTAGACATTGATACAAGGATTTTTCTTTTCTATGATTATGATGAATAATCACTTACCTGGATGTTAATGTAATCTTCCGTGTCATCTATGTATTCACGCAGCTATAAGAAGAGAGTGAAATAACATAATTATGAATATCTCATTTCGTTGCCAATTAAACAAATATTTTTTCATCCCAGAAAATAATTAGCATACCAAAACGGTGCATACCGTGGTCAATTTGTTAAGCGTTCCATCGATTTGCATAAAGTAAGCCTGTAAAGAGACAAAAAGAGTGGCTTTGGTTCAAATAATTGTGTACATATATACATTATTTAGCAAAGCCGGGTTACTTATGCTATAACCTCAAGCAGCATTTCAAGCTCTTCAATGTCATTCTCTGGTTGAACAGTTACGGTGCTTGCCCTGCTTGTTCTTGATATCTTTGAGCCTATGGTGGGGGAACTGAGAAAACAATTCGGTGCACCGTAGCTACTCACAGGCGAAGATGTCATGGCCAACTTTCTTGATAAGTAAAGATCCGCCATATCATCATCATCGTCAAGAAGTTGTTCCAGTTCGTCTCTTACCTAAAATAGAACGCGAACACTTGGTGGAGAAACTCTGAAAGGTAAGAGTTTTCAAAATGATTTCTATTTCTTTTTGTTTGTTCTCCTTCTCTTTTTATTGGTCTGGTAGAGATTAAGGCTCTTAATTCCTAACACGTTGTTCTACCCCTCATATATAATTTCCTAAACAATAATCTGTTTCTTCAACTTCATGATCTGATAAATTACATTATTCATTTGCAATTCCTTGTGAAGAATTTTCCATAGATCCAGTAAAAAGTACATCCAAGCTTGGCATGTGTCATTGAAATGGACCAAAAGTTACCATGTTCCTCAATTAAAGCAGTTTCCACAATGATATCGCCACGCCCCATATTACCTTTTGAACCCGATTTGTCAACCTTGTCATTGCACTTTTCAGTTTGCGCACTCGATCCAAATTACGGCTGCTAATCTGCACTTGATCATATATAATTTATGTAGGAGATTAGCATAAGCAAGTCTTAGAGATTGTTACATGCATTGCTTAGAGGCCAGAGCCTTTCTTTGTGTAACCATAACATTTTAGTAGCTTCATGAGTCTTTCGCAGCCAAGAATAGCTAAACAAGCCGTTATGATTACCTTGGAAGTGAGTTCATCTAGAGCTGGATAAGCTTCGGCTTCCAATTCTCGTGTGCAGGCATCAAGATAGCTACAAATACCTTCTAGTGCCACTTCCAATGCCCGGAATTCAAATGGGGATTCTGTGGCACCAAATTATGGGGAGCAATATTTAGCTTGCTTTGAACCATAATCAAACTTCGTTTTTTTTTTTTCTATTGTTCTTTCTCAAAACAATTCGAATTTGAACTGAAATTTTCTGTTCAAAATAAGTGATGCGTCTGACTTGTTGGTAACTAGTAATCAGTGTGTCACGTCTAAGAAATAATATCATCCTCCATGAATCATCTACATACCAAAATAAATCATTCATAATTCCACTCCAAGTGCTATTTTCTTCACGAGTCATCTAAATACCAAAATAGAGCATTCATAATTCCATTTCAAGTACCATATTCTTCGCCTGTTTCGGCATCGTCTCGCACCCCTGCAGGTTGCTCCTCTTCTTCCCCTTGGCCTTTGAAGCTGGCACTAGTTAAAACTAATCTTCTTTGAAGTTCCTCCACAATAGGAACTACGTCGTCATCCAATGGATCTCTAAGCAACACCTACACAAAAAAAATTTTCCTTCAATGTTCAGTTAAATTCAAGTTAAAACGTTGAAATTTTACTGAGATTGAGTTTATAACAAAACTCAACATGGTATAATAATCAAGAAAAGTATAGAATTCCAAAAAAGCAATCTTTTTCATGAACTCAAAAAAGCAAAACAAAAAAAAAAAAGCAAAAAATGGGACAAGAAAAGACTTGCCTCCTCTGCAGTGATAATTGCTTTGATGTGCTGGAAACCAATACAAAAAATAATTAAATAAATAAAAACAAAACCAAAACTATATATTATCAGCACCAGAATTAATTAATAAATCATAGGAAGAAAAAAATAAATGCAAAATTGACCTCCAAATTAAGAACAATAACTTTTTCTCTGCCTAAGATGGTAGAAGGATACGACAACAGAGGATCCAGAAGCCGAAGATCTCTAGCATGAATATGAACCCGTTGCATAATGGCATACTTGTCAACATCCAAGATTGTTCCTTTCCCGGTTTGGTCCAGCAAAATCCAGCTTCCAGAAACCGCCGTTTTCTTCTTCAGAGAAGCCTGAGTCTCAACCGGAACCAACATCCCATCTCTACCCATTTTCCAACCCCAAAAAAAAAGACCACTAACTATGTTATCTTCGTTTCCAAAAACAGATCTTTAAGCAAAAAATCACTTTGTGAAAGTGGCTTTATACGTTGGCTTTATAAGTTATGCTTTGTGGCTGTGTTGCAGAGCTTGGTGAGATTTTAGGCTATGGATGAGAGGTTTGTGTAGATTTGGAATTTGGTTTTGTGGTAAAGGGAAGAGAGAAGAGAGAAGAAAGTGAAAGAGGTAAAAATTTTTGGGAGATGTTTTTTGTCGGAGATATTGTGCATGGATTTATTGGCAGCTAGTGGCAGTGCATGCCCGCAAGTTAAAAATTGGTGGGGAATAGGTTTGAAACTGATGTTTCATCGGTTGCTTGTTAAAATAAATAAATAAATCGATTAAAGCATAACGACAAAGGTGGGAAATTTTTTATTATTATTATTATTATTATTTTTTTTTTTTTTTTTTGTGTCTTGCTCGCACGCAACAACTACGCGTGATTTAAGTTAGCAGTTTTGTTTCATAGTCGTTTTTATCTAATTACAATTTTTTTCTTAAAAAAATTACACAATGACCTTTTTTTTAATCGGTTTTTGTTTTATAAATATTATTTATATGTATTTTTTTAAAAGTATATATATTGAGATTCTAAATATTCTTTAAATAAATTTTATGATGTATTTATTTTTTTGAACAAATCTTTTTATTTTTTCATCGTTGAGTAGCTAAAAAAATAATATTATAAAAATACATATACACTTAATTAATTATGATGTAGTTTAAACAAAAAAATTGTTGATATTATTAAATTACTTACAATATAATTTAAAAAATATAAGAAGCAATAAAAAAAGAACATCATTAACTTGATGTAATATTATTTATATTACCAATCCATAACGTTAGCTTGACTTAAATAAGAAGTATTATTATTACCTGAAGTTAAAAAATTAATGTCGTTAAATATTATTATCATTGTGCTTTATTAACTTAATGATATATTAATTATATGATCTGTAAGGCACACAAAAATACTAAATGAGTACTATATTATTAATTTAATTACATTTCACATAAAAAAATAAAAGTATCATTATCACTTAAAGTCTTAAAAAATAAATGTCATTAAGTATCATTATCATTACGTAGCTTTAACTTAATAATGTATCAATTATATAACCAGTAAGACATACAAAAATGATTTAATAAATACTATATTATTAATTTAATTATATATCATAAAAAACTCAAAATAATACCAACTTTTGACAATTGTTTTCAAATTCCAATCTAAATTAAGCAATAAACACCTTAATTTTAGGATTTTTTTTTTAAAAAAAGATTATAATAATCCCACGTAATGTGAACAATGATATTATAATCCGTTTGAAATCTTAAATACGTATATTGTCATTATTCTAAAAAATAAATTCAGACTAATAATATTATTATTAAGGTCATTAATATCTTTATACATATATATTAAGACATATAAAAAATATTCTAAAAACATATTTTAACTCTAAAAATAAAGAAAAATGCCACATACCTCATTAACCATTTTTGGACTTTTTTTACCTTTACAACTTTGAAATAAGATGGATCGTGGATGAGTGGAACGACACCCTATGAATACACGACAACAATACAAAACGGAGAATAACGGTGCGTCAAAAGAAATAATAAAAAATAAGACGAGATCTCCAAATTATGTAAATTGTCTTGACCAAAAAAAAAAAAAAAACTAGTAATAGAGAAACAGAAGGAAAAATAAAAATATGGCATCAAAAGATGCCTTAAAATGAGGTAAGGCAGAAAAGAAAACTAAAAAAGAAAGACAATAAAATAGAAAAGAGGGCAACGACAATGTTGAAAAACAACAAAGAAAACAAAAAACTATATGCAAAGATGAAGAAATGACATGGAAACGACATAGATACGAGCTAATGATAATAAAGAGGAAACGAGGATTGAATTAAAAAAAAAAAAAAAGCAAACAAACAAACCATGAAAGGAAAAACGACATTCACATAAACGACAGTAAATAGGCAGACGACAAGCCAGAAAAACTTCAAACAGAAGAACGTGAAAGCCACACACAGTGATCAAAGAACACCGAAACGACAAAAAACAAACAAACGACAGAAAAGGACGAATCGGTGATTAAACGGGAAACGACAATAAAAGAGAAACGATGATCCTCGAGAAAACGACAACCAAGTGAAAACCACATAAAAAAGGAAAAACAGCATAAAAATGGAATGAACAACGGTGAAGTAGTAAATGACCAAATAAAAAGAAAGAAATACAACAAATACAAAAAAAATAGTTAAATGTATTCAAAAGGGGGAAAAATGTAAAAAGGTTGGAGCAATCAAATGTGTAGAAAACGGGAACGTTAATCAAAACTACGAAACTGATTAAAGCGCAAAAAATCACACGTAGATTGGATGGAGTTGGCTGCAGTGTTAATTTGGTGGAGTCTGAACTGTAAAGCTGCTCCCTTTAGGACACTAAAAGGTTCGATGGCAATCGATTTTTTAGATCGTGGCTTGTAAGGAGCCCTTTCCTTGACAAGTGGGCTGGTCTGTTTGGTTTTGGTGTCTAGTTTCTTGTCTTTCTCGCTAGGCTGCTTTGTTGGCTTGCTTTTTGGTTTGTTTTGTAATTGGCATTTGTTTCGTCTAAGCATCTGTGCGCCTAGCTTTTTTTTTTTTCAACAGAAAAAGATTATTAGTGTCATTCTGTTCTTGTCCTTTGAAAGTTTCAAGGCCTATTAATAGAACAAAAAGCACCCAACAGCCAACCCAATTCTACTTATCAAATGGTTCCGGTCTAGTTTTCGCTCCTACCACTATACACCAACTGCACAACACATTGATTAGACAAGAATCCTACAATAGAGCTATAGAGTATTGAAACTGTAGGCGCATATCATGGGAGGTGGAGAAGCAAAAACAACCTTATTGTTGCACTATCCCATTGGTGGTGCTGCACCTATTTGTTTGTGTTTTCGCTTTGGATTGTTTTAGTCGTGTTTAAATGAAATGCATTTTTTGAAAAAAAAACAAAAAAAGGGGAAAAAGTGCTTGTCATGTACGATATAGTAGAGATAAAGTCTAGTGAAAATGGAATTTTGGTAGGAAATAAATCTTCTCTGATCTACAACATAATTGATTTACAATTTGTACTTTTTCAAAATCATAAAAGTGAACTATACTTTTACTTATACGGCGTTTGATATGCAGTAATCAATAGGGATTATATTATCAGGAAAATAATAGTAAGCAATATGATTTCCAGGAAACCACTATTATCACGTTTGGTTGTACATAGGAATCTTCTATTAGATTCTTTGAAATAAAATATTATCGTGTATGGTTATACATAGGAATCATGTATAATTGACAAAAATAATATACAGTATTAACATTAAATGTATTAATTAATATGTTAGTACTAATATCAAATAATAATAAGAATATAAATATGAATAATAAAATAATATTATATATAATTTAACATTGATATTACTATGAATATTAATGTTATTATTATCATTATTGTTAAATAATTATTATTTTATATTAATATAATACTATATTTATATAATACAAAAATATTAATTTATAATAATCATATAATTATTATTTAATAATACATTAATATTAAAATGTTGTATGTAATATATACTATATTGATATGAATATAAATAATAATAAAAATATAATTCTTAATAATATATTATTGCTTATATTAACATTAACATTAAATAAAAATATTGTAATAAAAAATATTAAACATATTTAGTTATATTTTATATTTATAATTATTATAATAGTATTAATATAATTAATATTAGTATTACTATGAATATTAATGTTATATTCATATCGTGAGTTTAATATTATGTTTTTATTAATATAATATCTATATATATATTATATAATAATATTAATTAATACTATATTACAAATATTGTATATATAATATATTATATATTTTATTATTGTTATTGTTATTATCATCCTTATAATTTTTATATTTATATTGTATAAAAATATTAATTTATAATATTATTATTATTTGATAATAACATAATTATTCTAAAATATTATATATATAATATATATTTTATGGTATATATAATATATGGATATAAATATAAATAATAAAAATATAATTTTTATAATATATTGTTATTTTTATATAATATTAACATTAAATAGTAATATTAAGTTTTGAAAATATTATAAATATTTAATATTTTTTATTTTATATTATATTATATTATTTATCATCATCGTTATGGGAAAAAAGGTGAGATTCCCATGGTTTTGAAATTCCTAGGAAAATAGATATCACCTTATTGGGTGGGATTCATGTTATCTCAAAATGAGGTAAAATGAATCCCATGGGATTGAGTTTTCCATAAATCAAAAAATCAAAATTCTTGTACCAAATGTAGGAATCTTGCAGCTTTTTATTCCCATCATCTAGATTACTACATACCAAATGCCCCTTACATCTTTACATATTTTATACTTTCATTGTCATTTTTTTTATTTTTTAGCCTACATTTGGTGTAGTTGTCTTCATTTAGCCCCAAAATTCGGTTGCACAAGGTTAAAAAAAATATTGATTCTAATGTTAAATTATTATAAGAGTGTTTGGAAACATAGTTAGAACTACAAGTTGAAAACAAAATATATGTGAAATATTTACATTATAGCAAACTTTTACTTTACACTATAGCATGTGAAAGCTTTATGCCATAGCAATTAAAATTTGGGATATTTATCTTATTATACCCTTTATTTTCAGTTAATTCAAAACCAATACTTTCGGTCTTTAATCTCATCAAAAGTATATATATTTAGATTAGATTTAATACACAAATTTATACCTTACTTCAATCAATGGTTGATTTTAACATTTAAAATGACCAAATTATCCTTAAGTAAAATAGAGAAAAATTAAAACTTTTAAAAATAAAAAGAAAATAAAAATAAAAACATGCAAAACACCTATTTTTTGGGGAATTCTGTACATTTTTGAAGTCGAAGACTTTAATATAAAGTTTTTTTCAAATGTGTAAAGTTTTCTTATTTTTAATTTAAAAGTATTTTGGGTAATTTTTTAGATCAATTTTAAAAATTGATTAAGTAAAGGTATAAATTTATGTATTAAATCTAATGTGAATGCATAAATTTGGTTAAATCCAAAACCAAAGGTATAGTGTTTGAACAAACCTAAAATACATGAGGTAAATATCCTATAAAAAATTATTAGTTTTAATTAGGTTGTTAAAAAAAACCTATGTCTTTGATATATTGTAATGTTGTCTTAACTTAGTTTCGTTTCAATATTCGACTTGATTGGATTATCCAAAACTTCTACTTTGTTGTGTTTTGAATTATTTTGTTATATTATACATCTTTTAATATCTTTTTCTCTTAGAAGAGTAGCGTGAAAATGAGCCTTTATGGAGTTACAATGACGCATTTGAGAAGTCAACTTAAATCAATAGTTTGAATCTAAAACATTGTAATAATTTAAATTTTGTGACAGACACGATACATAATTTCTTTTGTTGAATTCATCTGAACCAAAAAAAAAAAAAAAAACAAGAGTGAAAAACTATGGAGCTGATTGGGCAATTCAAAATCCACTTGTCTTTGGCAAAAATGAGATCTCCTCTGACAACACTACAGAAGGGTTAAAAGAACCGTGGAGTTTCTTTGAGAACATTTGAGAACGCCCCCATTATTCATGAATTAGTCTCAAATTAACCCTTGGTCCTTTAGCCTATCTCTTAAGTAACAATCAACCTGTGATAAAAAAAAAAAAAAATTATCGTTCAACAGTTCTGAATCCCATATTTAAGTGAAAAGCTATAAAAATGGAGTTGAATTAGATCGTTTCTGCTAATAGAATATTTCTACATATGTAAGCCGTTTTTGGTAGAAGAATAAAAGAAAAATGTAAATAATTATTGATAGGCATGCAAGTCAAAGAGCTAACACTAATATGTGTTTGGTACGGTGGTTATAACCATTAGTTAAAACTGTAAACATTGTAGTATGTGAAAGTTTTACATTGTAGCAATTTTTTTTGCTTTTACCGTAGCATGTGAAAGCTTTACATTATTCTTAATTAAAAAACTTGTTAGAACCAACTAATATCAAACATGCTATAAACCCTTGCTTTTACCGTAGCATGTGAAAGCTTTACATTATTCTTAATTAAAAAGTTAGTTAGAACCAACTAATGTCAAACATGCTACAAACCCAAACGAGAAAAAGAAAAATATTATATATAAAAGGGCATAATTAAATTATAAGGGGTTGGGATGTAAAAGGCTTGAAGGGCCAACGAGACCTATAGTTGTGGAAAGATAATTAATTATGTCGAAAACTATACATGTCGTGGTGATGACGATGCATGTCATAAAATGCGGGTAAGTCACATGTCACTATTAAGAAAAAATATATGCATATGTTGCAAGTGCAGCGTTATTTTTTTATTAAAGATTTTTGTGTTGAAAATATAACGATAGCGAGGACAATACATGATTTCATTCATAAAGAGGTGTTTGACAGTGGTGAGAATCACTCAATTTTCACCACAATCTCAGTTATGAACAGTATAAAGCTATTACATGCTACAGTATACAATAAAAAAATATGCTACAGTATAAAACTCTCACATGCTACAGTAAAAGTGGTTCCCACCACCCTTCCAAACACCCTAAAAGTCTGAAAAACCTCCTTTTAAAAAAAAGTTAGAAAAACCTCTAGTGGGAAATTCATATAATTGTATTTTTCTATTTCACTTGAATATATGCTCATAAATTAATTATACGACTATTTCCCGGCGACCAAATTAGGAAACTAATTAATCATCAAAAGAAATTAGTAATTTCTTTGGCAGACACGCAAGCTTTGTGACTATTTTTTCAACTTTTAAACAACGTAGCAATCAGTTTGGTAGCCCGTAGCCAAAATTTGATACCTGCAAAGTTATTGGTTTAGCGTGTTCCGACATTAGTTAAAACCAATAAGGCAATAGCAATGTACCAGTCAATTGCTTCTTATTCAGAATCTAAGACGTGCAATTGTTTCATTTTAGGTTTCTTCAACATTAAGAAATAATACCAGCGTACTTTTTTTAATGAAAAAAAGAGTGATATTCATGGCCTGAAACCTTCTATCCAATTTTAAGTATTTCAAATAATGTCTAACCAATTATATTATGACGTATTATTCAACAAATAACCTATAAAAATCAATTAGCCATATATCGTAAAGAGATTAAATAATGTATCATATGATTGATGAAATATTATTTAAATATCAAAATTAGACAGATGATTTAATTGCAATACCATCATACCTAATATTAATTAGTTTTATGATAACGAAATTCCAAGCTAGGTGATATATATGGATCACCAAAACAAATAAATTAGACAAATTAAACTATTCACATGAGTTGGTTTGGATTGGTGAGGTTCGGCGAGTTGACTTCCGTTATCCATTTAATGCATGCAAAAGTCTCACCGTAACTTGCGATCTACTCCTCACTCACTCACCCACTCACTCGACAACACACTCTATATTAAATAATTTTTTTCATTAAAAAAAAGAAAAAAAAAAACAGTCTAGTATCATTCTAAATTCCAAATTAACACTTCGTAATCAACCCAAAAGAAAAATCCTTCAATATTAGGAATTTTGGATGTTCATAACATCTTAATAGAATTTATTAGTTAGTTGTAAACTTATAAAATTAGCTGTTCCAAGAGCTTTTCACATGTCAATTTCTTACAAAAAAAAAAAAAAGTAATAACGAAAACCTCAAGGTAAACATCCTACTTTCAGCACTACTTGGAAAAAGGGTAAAAAAATGTATTGTTTTGGTATTCCAAATATTTAGCAGGTTTTTTTTGCTGAAACCTGTTACATAAGATTGCTAATTAAGTTAAATTCAAACAGGACAATAATCACATAAATAATTTCTAAAAGATTTTGTGTCTTAAATAGTGTCTAACTAATGTTTTTATGACATATAATTTAAAAAGTTTGAAATCATATTCAATTAATTTTTAAATACTTTTAATTAAATAATGTATTATAAAATGATTAATTGACAGTATTTGAGACACAAAAAATTAGATAAAAAATTTGAGTCCATAACAAACTATGATGCAAACAAAATGAGAATCATTTTTATTTCTATATAGTTAAAACATTACTATCCACAGCCTATTGTTTTGCTAAGAATAGAATTATAACTCAATGGATTTAAATATGATTGCCTAAATAAAAAACATATCTACCCTTTTTGGAATTGAAATAAGATAGAGATGAGACAACACGATATTATTTAATTGGAACACTTTTTTTTTTCCCCTGACTTTGTTAATTCCGTGTGCGAATTTCTCATAAAAATAAAATAAAATAATTAACTATTATTATTTACTCACATGCAGCGGGAAAAAAAAAAAAGACACTCAAAAAAATAAAAAGAAAAAGAAAAAAGCGTTGATGACTGTCAATGACATGCGGAAACGTGTTAAAGTGCGGATAGGTGGGGCCCCAAACCGATGATCTGCAGAGGGACCTAGTGATTTATCAATCATCGAAGGACGACTATCAATATATCACCTCCTCATCATCCACCGTTCGTGTCACAAATGGCATCTCGGGCGTCCCAATACTCAAGGGAAACCCCCCGAAGTATGTAAATTCAATTAAAAAAAGCTATTAAATTCGCTTTCCCTTAAAAAAAAAAAAAAAGGGAGCGAGAAAAACCACCTCCCTTCACAGGCACAGAACATGGCCGACGAGCCGGTCCCTCTCTCTCTCTTCTTTCTCTCTCCTCTGAAAACGCCAAGTACGAACCAGAATATCTGAAACCCTAGCCTTTTCCTCCTCCTTTCTCTTGCTTGTAATCGAAGCATAAAATTCGCTTGTGATCTGAAAAGAGTCCGTGAGATGTGTATCTGGAGAACGCCAGGCCCAGGAGGAGACCTTCGAGCGAGTGCGATTCTCGTTTGCAGTTGACGTTCAACCATTGATGAAGCAGTTTCGACGATGTCAGAGGATTCTGATCCTCTCTCTTCTTTCAATCTCTGTTTTAGCTCCCATATTTCTCGTCTCCCATAGGTTTAAGAATCTCACTTCCATTGGTATGTTCTGTCAATGAGTATACGCGTTTTCGCATTTGATTATGCATCGATTTCGCGCATTTTTTTTACGTGTAAATGTGTATTGATATATTGATTTGTGCAGTTTTTGACCTTTTTTTTTTCAGGTCGGAAAGATTTTGTAGAGGATTTATCGACTATCGTATGAATCTTGCTCTTCGAAGCTCAATTTCATTTTTTTTTTTTCCAGTGCTTCTACATCTTCTTCTTCTTTTTTCCCCTCTTGGCGGAGATAATATGTTCTTTTGATGAAATAAAATTTAGGTCTTTGTTTTGAACGTGGAAACTTGTTAAATAGCTATATTGGTTGGTCTCGAGTAATGAAATTAATGATTTTTAGTTTTGGGCTTTCAGCAACTGAAAAGAGCACGCATATTTATTTGAAAGTTGATGCCTTTTCATTTATATTTTTCCTCTCTTTTTTTATCCAATTTTATTTTGATAACTGGTGGAGATATGAAGGTTGATATAAGTGTTACTTGTTTGGTGCAGAAATATAGGAGGGATGATTTGAGACTTGAAGCTATTCAACAGGTAGCTTTTCAACGTTACTTCTCTGTGCTAAACTTTACGTGCTTGAAAATTGATATGCTTTTGGATTCAGGAAACAGGCGAAGGCTTGAAAGAGCCACGGCTAATTGTTTATAAAGATAGAGATCTGAATTCTGCAATTAGTTATATTTCATCCGGAGAGATTCATGATTCGAAGAGTTCTGGAATTGGAGAGAGAACAAATCTTTCGGAAAGTAGCGATAATGGTTCGTACAGTCAAGTGTACTATGTTTTGTTTTGTTTTTTTTTTTTCTTTTTTTTGGCGCTTTATCATCTCGGTGACTTCGAGTCTGCTTCTTTTAAATATCAGGAAGAGGGAAAAATAGTCAGAGCGAAGCAGAAGACAAGCAATTTCAGCAGAAAGAAAATGTGTCCATGTCAAGACAAAAGGTTTGCATTTAGAACATGTACATTTACTGTGAAACTGGCTTTTTCAAGATGTGAGAATTTCAAACAAGGTTGAGATTTCTGAATTCAAGATTTGTGCTCCTTAATTTCAGAGGGCAATTTTAGCCTCTTTGTAATTAGGTGGTCCCTGTTTGGTGTATTGAATTGTTATTTTCTGTTATCAACTTCCCTTACGCGGGAAAAAATCAAAAGGGGATCCTGAAATTTTCTAGGTTGAAGAACAAATGTGAGCTATCATCACGATATTTAGTAAATGCATAGAAATTATTAATCTAACCTCACAAGTCACAATGTTTAGCGCAAGCAACAAAAGGAAATATATATTAACCAAAAGCCATTTAACCGGAAGTTCTTGGCTGCTTTCTAAAATTAACAAAAGAAGTTCTTAGCTACAGTGAGTGTTAAAAAAAAAAAAAAAAAAAAGAATACTTGGATTTTTGCCGTCTAAATTTTTGATATGCATTTAACGAGTTGCCTTCAATTCAGATCACTCCTGTCTTTTGCCTTCACGCTTACAGGAAAAAGATAATTTGATATTGATATGCACCCAGGAAATCCAGTGATTTCAAAGATTCTGATTTTGTTTAGTGCATGCGTCAGGAAGAAACATTAATCGACAAGTTTAACTACTATATATCTGTTTTCTTTCATTTCATCATCGTAGCTTTGATGTATATGTAAGGCGGGGTGGTTTTAAGCTAAGCTACTATTCTGCTAAAATGAAGAAATTTGCCTTACTCACTTCAATCTACTCATCAATATTTATGGTGTTGGGCGCAGGAAAAAAATATTCAGACCATCAAAGGTGATCAGAGCGTACTCTCTCAGTCGTATGGCGTTACAGAAGAAAAGAATAAAGAGACTAGAGACGTGCACAACAGACATAATAGAAATGTACGTCCTCAGGCGCAAAGAGTGACAGATGAGAAGATAAGAGAGATGAAAGATCAACTGATAAGAGCCAAAGCATATTTGAGTTTTGCACCGCCAGGTAGTAACTCCCACTTAGTGAAGGAGTTGAGACTACGGATTAAAGAGGTGGAACGAGCAATTGGCGAGCATACAAAAGATTCAGATTTGTCAAGGAGGTATAATTTTATTTTCTCATCTCCTTTATTCTTGTTCCCAGACTTCTTTAAAACAAATTATTGTCCATAGATGAAAAAGATATAAACTTCAATCATGTATCAGCAAGCAAGCAAGTTTAGATGAGGAACCATGTCCTGTTCTAATTTAGGAACAAGCATCCATAATTTGTTACGATCTAAAACCTGTGAAATTGCAGTGCTTTACAGAAGATGAGACATATGGAGTCTTCATTGTTAAAAGCCAGCCGGGTGTACCCCGACTGTTTTTCGATGGCTGCCAAGCTCCGTGCTATGGCTCACACTGCCGAAGAGCAAGTCCGATCACAAAAGAAGCAAGCAACTTATCTTGTTCATCTTGCTGCAAGGACCACCCCGAAAGGGCTCCACTGCCTGTCTATGCGACTCACTTCAGAATACTTCGCCCTGGAGCCCAATGAGAGGCAGCTTCTCAATGAACAAAAGTCACAAAACTTGTATGATCCAATGCTATATCATTATATTGTCTTCTCTGACAATGTCCTGGCCTGTGCCGTGGTTGTCAGTTCTACTGTTTCCAGAGCAGTGGTAATTTGCATAATCTCCATCATTTTTTCTCTTATACTATCCGATTTTTCTTATCTGATCTGAATCATATTTTATCTTCCTTCTTCCCAAGGTAAGACAAGCAAAAATAAGGTGGTGTTGCTGTTATATGCTTATAATTGTTGCAGCAACTACTTGAATCTAGTTGGTCATATTATTGCTTGGAATGAATATATAGAGGAAAATTTGATCTTTGTTTTGGCATGACACTGTGCAGGAGCCAGAGAAAATCGTTTTCCATGTGGTGACTGATTCACTTAATTTCCCAGTAATCTCAATGTGGTTCCTACTTAACCCTCCCGGCAAAGCCACAATCCAGATTCAGAGTATGGACAGTTTTAGCTGGTTATCCAAGAAGTATAAGGCAACACGGAAGCAAGATTCCAATGACCCTAGATTTAGTGTTCAACTCAACCACCTTCGTTTCTATCTGCCAGACATCTTCCCTTTCCTGAATAAGCTTGTTCTCTTTGACCATGATGTGGTGGTGCAAAGGGACCTAACTGCACTATGGAATGTTGATATGAAGGGGAAAGTAATTGGTGCGGTTGAAACTTGTCAGGAACATCAATCTTCGTTCCGACGAATAGATAGGTTAATTAACTTCACAGACCCATTCGTTGCACAGAATTTTGATGTTAATGCATGCACATGGGCTTTTGGAATGAATTTGATTGATTTGCGACAATGGAAGCAGCAAAATCTGACTGCTCTTTACCAGAAATACCTGCAATTGGTATAGAATTTTTATTGTTAAACAACCAGTTTGAATATGCATTTTCTAAAGCAATCATAATCTCATGCTTGTTTTCCCGGATGTTTGGTTGCAGGGTTCTGAGAGACCCTTGTGGATGGCTGGGAGTTTGCCCTTGGGTTGGGTTACCTTCTACAACCAGACGGTGGCTTTGGACAGGCGATGGCATATCCTTGGGCTTGGTTATGATTCTGAAGTGGCTCGTGGTGACATCGAGAGAGCAGCTGTGATACACTATGATGGAATTATGAAGCCGTGGTTGGATATTGCGATCGGAAGATACAAGGGTTATTGGAACAAATATGTCAAGTACGAGCACCCTTATTTGCAACAATGCAATATCCATGAATAGTTGAACATTGTAGAATTATTAGAGAGAGAGAGTAAAATTTATATACAGCTGAAAATTAGTTTTTTTCTTGCCTTGGGAACCGCACTTGTTCACTTAATTCTTTGTTCTTTAACGATTCTTCATGTAAAGTGGAACTCGTATTTTTCCCATTTTAGGAGTTGAGTCAAATCTTAGTAATAAAGCGATACTAAAAATAATTATTCTTGCCAGGGATTTGTAAAGTTTTTGTAGGTTTCTTCTGTACATGACTCATTTCAGAATTAACTGTTATTCCAATTTGTTGAACTAGATTTTTACTTTCTAGTTTCTACAGCACTGTGGCAGAGATGGTTAAAACAGTTACCCCGGCACAGGGTAATAGGATATGTCTGTTCCAAACGGGTTTATGCCTTAACAAAACCACTAGAGGATGTGTTTGGTAGTCAATGAAAATAAAGAGCCCTTTTCATGCAAATTTCCTCAATTCCATTCGTGGCCTAATTAATGGAGTGAAAATGAAAACAAAATGAATGCTATTGGGTATCTGAGAGCAACACAATTAGTAAATGGATTAAGTGACACGTGGAGAAATTTGGTTGGGTATTTGCAGATAGGGATATCAAACGAGGGGCTAACCTTTCTCCCTATCCAGCTTGTGTGGTGCAACCTGGACAGATTTCCAACCAATCATATCAATTCGTAAAATCCCTACTTTGCATATGAAATAAGCTTTACACGCTCACAACTTGTGTCACAGAATCACTTCCCCTCTTGCACAAAAACTTTCAGATTCTCCAAGACTCCATTTTCATTCTCTTAGAAGAAAATGGCAAGCTTCACCGCCAGCACTCCAACCTCCACCGTCGTCCGAGCGGCACTTCTCCACAAGCCCTCCCTGGGGGCTCAATCGTCTCCTCTTCTCGGTAAGCTTCTTTTTTTTTTTTTTCTCCCTCCAAATTCTTGTATTTGGGATTGCACTAGAAAGCTAGTTCAAAAACGAGAATGGTGTTTAGGCTCAGTTTGGAATCTTTGTGTCAAAGATGTATTACTATTAGTAAGAAGAGAAGCAGAAACACAAGTTAAAGGCAAACAAATCTACCTACTTTCTCAAAGCGACTATAAAAGTGTATAAACTATAAACACACTGCTTGCTTAGATTTATAAGTAAAGTATTTTGAGAACTTCAAAAGATCCCAAGCTTAAGTAAAACTCGATTTTGACTTATTGCTTCATCTGCTGCCTAGAACAAACTGATCAATCTTGCAACACGCTATATTAATTGTTTAATTGTTTATAAGCCACAGTATAATCTAAACTCACAACACGCTGATAGTAGTGTTAGTTAAAGCTACAACAATACCAAACTGGCCGTTAGATGGTATTAGTAATTTGAATTTTTTTTTTTGTTCAGCATTGCCAGCCACGTCGAAGAGAGGAGGGAAAGTGAGGTGCTCAATGGAGGGGAAGTCTTCCGAGGCAGAGAGCAACTCAAAGATGGGGATGAGCGCGTCATTGATGGCAGCAGCGTTGGCGGCGACCATGCCTGGTCCCGTGATGGCTTTGGTGGACGAGAGAATGACCACAGAAGGCACTGGCCTGCCCTTCGGATTGAGCAACAACCTCCTTGGTTGGATCCTCTTGGGTGTGTTTGGTCTCATTTGGGCTCTCTATGTTGTATACGCTTCCACTCTTGACGAGGACGAGGAATCAGGATTGTCCCTCTAAGCTTAGAGTATCCGTTCCTTTTGCGTTGAGAGTTTAAGAAGTGTAAAAAAGTTATGCAAATGAAGTTGGGATTTATGATGATGAAATGATGTTGTAGTAATAAAGTCTACTCTCTTGATCAGATTTGTTTAGTGTACCTATTTCTAACTCTTCGTCAGTCATATCTCTTTCCCTTTGTTTTTTTTTTGGTAGTTGCTTGTTCGATGATGCTATTTAAGTTTTGAGATTTCATCAAGGATCATATAATTCTGATTTAAAAGGGTGGGGAAAAAAGAAGGGTATTTGAAAATATTAATAGGTAAAGTTCTTAGTCGGCTTTTTGTTATATTTTAGAAGTACATAGTGAAGCAAGTTGAAGTCTTGGATTTGATTTTGATGATGTTAGTACAGAATAGTTTTGAGGAAAATGGCATCTAGACACCACAGATACTCATATACAGAAATTGTACTTCGCAATAACATTAGTCTCTTTTGTTCCAAGAGGAAGAAGCGTATTTACACAAGTAACATAACATGCATAGAAATATACCTTCATCTATCACAAGCGGCAATGAGGCAAAAACATCATATACTTTGTAGATACATGTAAGTTACTTCAAATTGTAATTTTTTCATCGTTTTTACCCCAAAAAAAATTGTAATTTTCTCCTTTGAATTTTCGTTAAAAAAAAAATTTTGCTCTTGCATGCATGTATAATTCTCACATGAGTGTGCAACAATTCATCCATTACATCTCTCTCTCTCTCTCTCGTTAAAAAAAAGCTATTACACGATGTTCGCGTATAAAAATATCAAGCAGCCCAAGCATACTTGCCACACAACATGCTACTTACTACTCTTAATCTCAAGTGTGACGATCATTTTTATTAAATGTATCACCAATAATAGTAAATAGGGATGCTCATTTGTAACAACTTGTAGAGTTCAAAACATATCTTAAAGAGCAATTAAGGATTTTGCCTTTAAATAAACTGCCTCGCCTCGCCTCGCCGCCCAAGTATACTTGCCACACAACATGCTACTTGCTACTCGTAAGTGTTACGATCATTTTTTTAAATGTATTATCAATAATAATAAATAGAGATGCTCATTTGTAACAAGTTGTAGAATTCAAAACATATCTTAAAAAGCAATTAAAGATTTTGCCTTTAGATAGGCACATTCGTAAGTAGTAGAGTTGTTTCCTTAATGGGTGAGCGGTTACAGGTTTGTTCTTTGGCAAATCAGCCCCTTATCTTTTCAAAATGTGAGATTTTGCCTTTAGATAGATTGCCTCGCCATACCCGCCTAATGGAATTTGGACTTGCTAAGAACTTGAGCTTCCATAGTAAACATTGATTGGATTGAGTTGAACATTTAAGCTAGTTGGCCTCTGATACTGTTATAGAATTTGAAATTGGTAAGGATTTAAGCTTCCGTCTTAAAATGGTAACATGTTAAGTTGGATGATTCAATATTCTTATAAGTTGATATTTATTTTTATGTTTTAACAATGTGGCATTCGGGATTCTATTTCCCTTTACATCGCCTAGGTATATTTTATTTTATTTATTATTTTTTAAAAAGTAATCACATCAATAAACCTTTAAGTTTTTTTTAATAAAATTTATCCATTTTTTATAAACTATAAAGGTATTATTTAAAATGAGTAAATTGCTCGACAAGTCTCTAAATTGTTTAAAAGATGACTCGCTAGTTCTCGTTCTTTTTTTTTTACTTAGCTGAACCTGGACTCAAAAAAGGGTGTAAAGGGATTAAGATACCTAATAACCGTTACTGTTTTTGCTTTGTTCAACCATGTGACTATCATGTAACTGCATATCAAGAGTATTCTAGTAAAAATAATAACTTTTTATTATATTTTAAATAAACTAAATCAAATTAAGAATTATAAAACATAAAAGAAATAATAAAAAAAGAAAAAAAATCCTAACTGCAAAACACTTTTCCGCATTAGTACTAGCTGCCCAGACATGCAACAATGGGCCGGGGCTTGTGGGTCGGCTCGAGCCCGTCCTGCTATAGTGATGGGCCGGGCCAGCACGGCTTGGCACTATTCACAGCCTGGCACGACCCATAAATACTTGTGGGTTGGGCTGGGCCAATATATGTCGACCTATGGGTCGGCCCGGCACGGCCCATGGAAAATCATGAGCTGAGCTGGGCTGGGCCTAGGCCTAGGCCTGGGCCGGGCTGGCCCATTGCCGGTCCAGGTCGGGCCAGCCCATACAAGCCCACAATGGGCCAACCTATTGTGGTCCAATTTCATATAAATATACATATATATTTAGATATATATTTTCATGTTCATTCATGGGTGAACATGTGTGACGACCCGCCTTTTCGGGCAGTCACTTTACTTTCATAAACATCGTTTCATAAACAGTAATCTTACTTACTTAGTAAGAAAAATACTGTAATAAATTTTTTTTTCTTTAAACGTTCTTTAAAACTGATGCGACCTTTGTCGCCATTCAAGTTGAGACATCGCTCAACACTTGCTCTTAAAATCATTTTAAATCATTTCTTTAAACTTAATAAGAAACATTTATTAAATCATAACTTAAAACTTTACTTTATAATTACATAAAACAGTTCGTAAACTGTATCTTAAAACTTTCAATACAATTCTTAGAACTCTGATTTCTTTAAACTTTGAAAACACAACATTAAACAATGGAAAACCTTTTCTTTACATAGCGGAAGCAAACAGTGATGGTATCCATACCCAAATCTTTACATCTGGCCTCCGCAGCACCCAACTCTTCTAACGGGTCTTATTGGTCGCCCATAAAACTACCTACAGCATGAAGAAACTTTTTATGAGCTTTCGCTCAGTAAGTCCAAACAAAATCTCACAAAGCATTTAAACATGCTTTTTTTTAAAAAAAACCTTTCTAGAACGTTTCCCATAAACATTTTCCTAAAGCAATTGCTATAATGTTTCTTATATACGTTTTTCACAAAATATCTAACATAAAATAATCATCAGATTGCTCTTCATAACGTCATTCATGTTTTCATAGACATTTAATACAAAACATTCCTCAGAATGTTTTTCATAGCATATAAATGTTTCACACTAAACAAATCAAATACAATCACAATGCAATTTATGCCCAATTATGAATTTTCGATTATGAACATCTTATGACCATTCTTTCTTACTTTGACTTTCTATCCTTGTTCTTTTTATTTTCTTATCTTACACTTTAACTTTCCACTTTTCGTTCCTTAACTTTCTTTATCTTATAACTTTTAGTGTTCGTACCAACATCTTTAATCATGAGATCATAAACGTGATGCTTCCCTTGTGGAAGACTTAAGACCATCGAACTTCGAGGTCGTATACCTCACATCTGGGAGGTCAAACTTTAACTATACTTTTATTACCTCACAACGAGGAGGCTGGTACGACACTCTCTTTTCAACTTTACGTTACCTTCTTATTAACCTTAGTGAGCACATCAAATGCAACCACATTATATGCAAATACACTTGCAAATCATTGCTTGTACTATAAAATCTATTGCATAACAAATGCAACTTAGAATGCAAACACATTTTGATAATCATAATTTGTACTCTGAAACTTATTGCATAACAAATGCATCATATAACGCAATCACATTTTGCGAATCATAACTTTTATTCTAAAACTTATTGCATCACAAATGCAACATACTGCATAACAAATGCATCTTATAACGCAAATCACATTTTACGAATCATAACTTTTATTCTAAAACTTATTGCATAACAAATGCAACATACTGCATAACAAATGCATCTTATAACGCAAATCACATTTTGCGAATCATAACTTTTATTCCTAAACTTATTGCATAACAAATGCAACTTATTGCATAACAAATGCATCTTATAACGCAAATCACATTTTGCGAATCATAACTTTTATTCCTAAACTTATTGCATAACAGATGCAACTTATTGCATAACAAATGCATCATATAACGCAATCACATTTTGCGAATTATAATTCTTCCTTGAAACATATTGCATACAATGTAATATATATCACAATCACATATTGCATATTATAACTTTTATCCTAAAACATATTGCATACAAATGCAATATATTACGCAATGATATATTGCATGTCATAACTTTTATTCCTAAACCTATTGCATAACAAATGCAATATATATCGCAATCACATATTGCATATCATAAGTTTTATCTTAAGACATATTGCATACAAATGCAATATATATATTGCATTCACATATTGAATATTATAACTTTTATCCTAAAACATATTGCATACAAATGCAATATATTACACAATCACATATTGCATATCATAACTTTTATCCTAAAACATATTGCATACAAATGCAATATATTACGCAATGACATATTGCATATCATAACTCTTATCCTAAAACATATTGCATACAAATGCAATATATTACGCAATGATATATTGCATATCATAACTCTTATCCTAAAACAACTTTTATCCTAAAACATATTGCATACAAATGCAATATATTACATAGCAATGCTTCATAAAACTTATAACTTACATTATAACACATTATGCATGGCCGAAAAGCAGGATTTATACTAATCCTATTTCGTTTCTATGTTGCACATCTGCATCTAGATCATAATTTGGCACGTAAAAACTGGTCAGTAAGTTCATCTTTTTATTGTCCAGTCTATAGGCCTTTTATCATCTAGTCGTTCTAGACTAGTGACAATGCTGATTTAAAACATGTTTACGTACCTGTCTGAAAACTTCTTAGGGTCATAACAGCGCTTAACTTTCTATATCTCTCTTGAACATGTCTAGCCTTTCTTGAGGGTGCAACAAAAGGAAAAACTAGCTTTTATTTTCTTTTTATTTTCTTTTTTTTTTTCGTATTCATAAAGTCTCTGTCTTGGCTCTGCTTTTGTGACCTCGCTGTCGGTCACGAGAAATTTTCTAAATTCTACTTGATTATCTAAATCGTTCTCACGATTTCTAATCGAACCTAGGGTGTCTTATAGTAATTTTTCTAGTTTCCTATAGGCAACTTGAAGATTATATCCTTAATGAATTTCTTATGAACCTTATTGTGCATATCCGTTATGCACTACATGGTATTGTACTTATATACTATATCTTGTTATATTATGGATAACAAGCATCAATCATAACATTCTTATCCATATTATTTGCTCGTATAAGCATTATACTTGCATATCATATTCATAAACATATCATACATATACATGTCATTCGTACCATACTTTCACATTTTATACTTTCATATATTACTCATACTCATGTCATTCATATCATACTTTCACATTTCATGCTTTCACATATTATTCATACTCATGTCATGTCATTCATATCATACTCATGTCATTCATATCATACTTTCACATTTCATGCTTTCACATATTATTCATGTCGTTCATATCATACATCCATTTGTCGTTCATACTTTCATATTGTAAAGTTGCTATACATTTTTCTTCTTTGAATAGCAACTATTTCATATTATATTCATATAATACTTTAAGTCATGTCACATTGTAATACACACACCAATCATAGTTCATAACGTTCATGCATATCAATATGCAAATAGACTTCAAACATAACGGTTGTAAATTTATTGCAAATCCTATTTTGTACTTTAGAACTTTTTTGCATAATAAGTGCAAATATACTTTAAAAACAACTTGCATAACCATTGCAAACTCATTTACAAATGCATATGGATGCATTAAAAACTATTTACTTCATGCTGTAGATGAAATCTGAACTTACCCAGACTATGCCCTAGCGTTCTCTATTCCGTTCATTTCTCATTCCTTTTCCTTCCATTGGTCGGCTTTTGTGTCCTGATCATACGACAACCGACTCATTAATTAACTTTCTTTATTATCAATCCACTCGATTGATAATAAAACGTAAACATTAACCATTCATTCCTTTTTCATAACTTGGTATACTATCGGTCTACCGTTCTCTTTACTCAACCTTATAAACCATCAGTTTACATTTCCTTCAATTAGCCTTGTAACCCACCGGGGTTACATTTCCTTTTAACTTTGTAACCCATCGGTTACCTCTCGTTTACTTAAAACATCTCTTATTAAATATCTGGTCTCCCATGACCGTTACGTTACTTAACGTATTACGAAACATTTTTCGTCTAATAACGTTATGCTAAATCAGAGTGTTCGACTCCGTTCTAGTCGTTTCCTTGATAATGACGATTTTACCCTTAACGGGTTTTTCGTCACCTTATAACGTTATAAAACTCATTCTCACATAAAATAGTGCAACAATCACTAATCATGCATTTCATAACTTTTTATGAAAGCATCTAAAACAATTTATTCTAAAACATTTCATACTGTATGCGAGATTCCTACTTACTTGAACTCCAAGCTAAACAGATCCAGTTGTATCTCGCTGCATCTACAGTATGCGAAGCATCGTCTACAGTGCTCCTTGAGCTACCATGAGTGGCTAGGAATGCTTCCTGGAGATCATACATTCTTGAAACTGTCATTCTGGACTCCGATACTGCTGTTTGAATCGCCTCGATTCGCATGCCATCGGTACCGGATGATTTTCATCGGAGTGGAATTAGCTCAAACGAAGGTTACCATTGCGTTCAAAAGCATCGAAACAAGTCGGGAGGCGGTCTCGGATCTTCGAACGGAGGTCCGGATCACAAAAATCCAAAGTCGCCGTTGACCGGCGTTGACCGATCGTTGACCGCCGTTGACCGGCGTGAATCGGGGTCCGTTGGCAGCTGGGCTCGGGCCTACCCCACCTAAATCGACCCTTCTGAGTCCAATGGCAGGGTCAATTTCACCTAATTCTGCATCTAACATAGTGGGTCGAAGCTCGACATTGATGGCAAAAATGGAGGCTCCGATGATGGCTTTTCGGCTATGGAAACCCGAAATTGGCTGAGGGCTTTTGCTACCCATCATCCTATGAGCATTTCCCCTCATCCAATTTAAAGAAACGTGGCTGGGAAGAGCAAAAACCGAGGCTCCCGCGGCGGTTGACGGCGGGGATGGCCGTTCTCCGACGAAACGGGCTCCTTCCGTGCAATTGATCGAGGGGTTTTACTCCCCTTAATCCTCTGAACTCATTGGGAGGGGTGGTGTCGGCCACCTCCTCCGGCAAGGAGGAGTTCCACCATGGGGGCGGTGGCGCACGGCGGCGATAGGCAGGCGGAGCAATCTGGCCATTGTTGAGCTGCCACCAAGGGTGGGTTTTGTTCCTCTCATCACGGTGGTCGTGTAGGAACAAGAATCACGTCGATCAGACGTCGGACGGCGAAGATATCTCGTCGAAAAGAAATGGGTTTCACTGCCACTTTGGGCGGTGCTTGTGGCCTCTTCCGGCGGCGTTTTGGGCGACGCGGCGCCTCGTTGGACTCAGCTCTTCAAGAGCTTTCCATTGGCGTGGGAGGTGTCGAAAACGGACGCCGGAATCTCGAACGAGATTTGAGGAGAGAGAGAGAATTATAGAGAGAGAAAGTAGAGAGAGAAAGTGTCAAGTTTTCTTTGATTTTCTGATTTTTCTCTCTCCTTTTTTTTCTTTTCTTTTCTTATAAAACAAAATTATGGTCCACACAGTCTAATTCTGTACTGCATGATCTTAAACAGTCTAATTTCTATACTGCTTTACTCTAATACTGTATAATTTCCTGTAATATTATACAGTATTTTCCTTTAATTGTACCTTGTCTTAATATAATCCATAACTTAATGTATTTTTTAATGCATTAAAAATCTCGAGTGTTACAACATGGCTGAGTATGACCTTCACCAGTAAGTCATGTAAGGCCCATTGTAAGTCATATATTATCACATCAAAAGGCTATACATTTAATAAATATATTATTTAATATATATAAGAATTCAATATTATAATATATAGTGAATATGGCATTAGATTTCCGCAATGCAATCACATTACAATAGGCCTGGCAAGTTCTTTTTCTTTTCTTTTCATTTCTTTTTATTTCTTTATTTTTTTCCTTGTAGGCATGCTTTGCTTTTGAGAAGTAAAGCTGAGAATCAGATGTGGAATCTGTAGGTCATGTATTATCATATCAAAAGACTATACATTTAATATATATATATATATATTATTTGATACATGTAAAAATTAAATATTATATAATAAATATACATGCCATATTCACCCATGAGTGAACATGGCATTAGATTCCCCCAAGCACATCACATTGCAATAGGCCTGACAAGATCTTTTTCTTTTCTTTTCATTATTTTATTTTTTTTTCTTGTAGGCATTATTAGTATGTGTGGAGCCTAATTATTACCCTGACGTAGATTGCCCCTATGCAGAGGTCTTATGCTGATTGACCTTCACGATAAGGTCGACATAGGGGTTGGAAGGGGGTGGGAAACCTGCATCCCGAGGGTTGTAGGGGGCGAAGCTCCCTAGGCAAAAATTTTTTAGGCAAGTTAATTTTACATGAGGGTAGTTTGGGTTTTCTACATAAGGCATGCTTTGCTTTTGAGAAGCAAAGCTAAGAATCGGATACTGAGTCTATAGGTCATGTATTATCACATCAAGATACTATACATTTAATATATATATTATTTAATACATATAAAAATTAAATATTATATAATTTATGCGTGCCATATTCACCCGTGAGTGAACATAGCATTAGATTCCCCTATGCAATTATAAAGGGGTAGGCCTAACATAGAGGCTCAGAAGGAAGGCCTGTAATGTGCAAAACTGAGACGTTAAGTTTTCAGTAAATTGTCTAATCAAATCACACTGAAAATAAAAAAATAAAAAAAAAACTTTTTTACCTATAAATAAACGTCGACCATTCACATATATACTCATTCAACAAACTTCTAAGATCTTATGTATTATCTTGTTTTTTAGATTACTTAGAATTCTTCAGAAAGAAAAAAAAAACTTGAAGGTATAATTTATTTCATTTGTTGTTCATTAATTTTGTATTGTTATAAGTTAATTTTATTGTGTAATTATTTTATTTAATTTTTATGTTACGTTAATTTATTGTTATTTTTAATTGAAGCTATGACATCATCACATAGAGGAAGAGCCAACATTTCACATTTGGTGATCAACGAAGAAGAACAATTTAATGATCCACTGGAAGAAATTAGAGTTGACTTACTATCTCAAGTTAATGGCTCCTCTGAAGTCACTCGTAAGGGCAAAAGGAAAGTTCAATGAACTTCACTAGTTTGGAGTTACTTTGATTTCGTAACACATACAAACGAGAATGGTGTAATAGAAGAGCGCGTAATTTGCAAAGTATGCAAACAAGACTACACAGGTAAATCATCTTCTAACACTAGTCACTTAGAGAGGCATCGTAAAAAATGGAAAGCTAAGCATGGTGTATGTTGATGCTTACCGTTGTCCGGCGTCGGATCAACACCCACGTGCGGCTGCGCACGTTCTGACCTCTTCTTAGGCTTGCCCCTGACTGGGAGTGTGTTCCTGCGAGAGGGATGGTTCAGAGAATGGTGGGGTTAGTCAATAGACAATAGCTCTCCGATGCTCAAGGCAGGTATTGCTCGACAGAGGTCGGCAGCTAGTTAGGTGTGAAGAAGTCTCTCTCTCTAGAATGTCATAAATGCATCATATTTATAGGCCACCACTTGGATCGGGTGCAAGATGGGTTTTGCCCATCACCTGGGTGTCACATCAAGGTGTGTCAGGCAGTAGGTAACAAGTGTCGCGCCCATCACCCAATGGATTGGACTCTATCGGACGACAGCGCATTTGCCTGGTGTTGGCCTATAAGGGCGAGTAGTAGCCTATTTTTATGAGCAACATAGTCTGACCCGAGCTACCGTACATCCCGAGGTGGCAGCCTTTTTGGGGCGTACCCTTGGATGCCTGATAGGCACCTCGAGAAGAAGTATAAAGCGTCGGGGCCTGACAGTAAGCTCCCTGAGGTCTACCGAGCTTAATTGTCGACCACCAAAGTTAATGTCCTCAGTGGTGGCGCCGAGCTTACCCTAAACATTAGCCCCCCAGTTCACCTAGTCTGTGTTCGGCCGGGTGGACTATGTCGAGTGTGTGAGGTCGGCTCAAAGAAGGAAGACCAAACGACACTTGGAAGCGGGGTGAGGTGAAAAGATGCGCAGATCAGACGGGGGACGCGTGTCGCATCGCGACCGTCTGTGCGACTGTCAGGCGTATTAATTGTGCCTCCTGGGTTTTTACGCTCGAGTTTTCTGCCCAAAATGGCTATAAATAGGGCCTCCTTCTTTGTAATTTACATTTCATTTTTAGAAATTTGACACCCGAAGAGTTTTAGCTGCCGAGCTTAAGTTCAATAGCCGAGGACATAATCTCCCGAGCTTAAGCTACCGAGAACCCTAGCAGGTAATTTCTCGAGTGAAAATGAGTGATTTGTTCGACTCCAGAACGTAGAGGTTTCATGGTCGGAGTAGCGAGGAGAGCAGTAGCTCTTCTTCGACCCAATCTGACGCCGAGGTGGCGTCCCCAAGACGGGACGGGGCCGGTCGGCTGGAGCAGATCTTAAGAGTCGATTCCCAGACGGTACCTGAGCAGGAGTTCTTAAACATGCTGGACGGGTGTAAGCTCATTAGGCCATCCAGGGAGCAAGACCCTTATGTGGGGGCGGTGACAGCGGGCTCTTCCCGAGTTCTTCCAAGGGAGAGGACCGAGCTTCAGGCCCGCGAGGATGCTCCGAGCACCTCTGGTCGGCGTGCTGGGGCCCCCGTCCAAGTCGCGGGGGTGATCACGGTTGATGTCTCCGATGAGGAGCATGCAGCCGAGGAGGCAGAGGCGGAGCAGCCGGAGATGGAGCAGGAGGTCCAGGTCACCCGCGTGCGGGGTGTAACGGCATATCGGGTAAGCCGTCCTGGGCAAACCTCAGCGGCGGGCTATACGAGCGCTATCACGGAGTCGCGGTTAGAGAACCTACGCGCCGAGTATGGCATCCCGGCGGATGTGATTCTCGCCGTCCCTGGTGAAAGAGACTCACCTTTAGACGCGCCAGAGGGATTCATCACGCTCTACGCTGAGTTCTTCAAGGCCGGGCTACGTCTACCATTGCACCGCTTTCTCCGTTGGACACTTAATGACTTTAATGTGTGCCCGGCTCAACTGAACCCGAACAGCTATCTCTCGCTGATCGGGATGTACATCTTATGGAAGTACCACCGGAGTACCGAGATGCCGTTGGAGGCCTTCAAACAAGTATTCAAGATGAAGAAGCTTCCTCGGCAGTCCGGCTGGGAGATCAGTCTCGTCGATCGAATAGACAGCCAGGACTCCATGTTGCTGGGCCGAGGCCGCTCAGACGGTGTTTACGTAGCAAGCCTGAGAGTCTGTCTGGGATGAGCGGATCACTCCAACGCCACCGTCAGTCGGAAACTTCATTGCCAAATGATACGTCGAAACAATGGCCTTCAATCCGTTCAGCGTCGGCCAGCCGATGATGATGTTGTACTGGGAGGGTTTGTCGACAACTAAAAAGTCGACTACCCGAGTGATCCTTGCAGCTCTTTCTCTGAAAGTTACCGGCAGACTGACCTTCCCGGTTGCCCGGACACATTCCCTTGCGAAGCCAAAGAGTGGGGTCTGAACCTGGATTAATGGGGCGTTGTTTATCTTTAACCTATCGAATGCTTGTTTAAAGAGGATGTCTGCTGAACTGCCGTTGTCGATTAAGACACGCCGTACTACATTGTTGGTGATGGACAGTTCGCATACCAAGGCATCGTTGTGAGGATGCATCAATCGATCCGCTTCCTCTTCAGTGAAGGTGATCGGGGTGTCTTCTTGGCGGCATATCTTGTTGATGTGCTCGGACACATTTATGAACTCACCCCGTTCGACCTGTCGAGCTTCTCTGACGTAAGATCGCCGCCCACTCGACGTGTCCCCAGTAACAGGACCGTCGAAAATCGTGTGAACAATATTCGGGGGATCCGAGGCGTTCCCACCGTCGGTCCTGCATCGGTTCTGTATGTCTCGGCTCGACGAATCGTTCCTTCTAGAAGCGGCCCTCGGGGTTATAACCCGCTCGACGAATTCCTGTAAAAGTCCTTCTTGGACCAGTCTTTCGATCTGGTCCTTCAACTGAATGCATTCCTGAGTAGTATGCCCCACTTCCTTATGGAATTCGTAAAACTTTGACTGATTGCGCTTCACCCTGCTCCCTCAAAGCTTGGGCGGTGGTGTTAGCAAATTCTTGTCACCAACCTGGGTGAGCACCTCATCAATGGTCGCCACCAAGGGTGTGTAGTTTTGAAACTTACTGGTTGGCCCCTTTGGCTTATCGGCTTTCTCTTTCTTCTGTTTCTTGGCATGCTCGACACTGCCCAGTTCTGGCGCCTTTTTCTGCTTCTTATCCTTCTTTGTTCCGCTCGGGCCAGCCTCTTCCCGGCGGCTCTTCATGTATTCGGCGGCGTCCGCTTGTCTCTGGGCATACCCAAGCATTTGAGAAAACGTACTCGGCTACTCAAATGCCAAGGACCAGGTCAGCTTTTCGTCTCGGAGGCCCCCTATAAAAATGTGTTTGAGGGTCTCGTCTTCGACGTGCTTGACCTCGAGAGCTGCCCGGGTAAACTGGTTAATGTAATCCCTGACGCTGCCATCTCCCTGCTTAACGACATACAGGCAAGTTATTTCTTTTCTTCGCGTCTTAGTTGTGGAGAATGCGGAGGAGAAGGCATCGACAAGATGCCGAAAAGAAGAAATTAACCTGGGTTCGAGTCGTCGGAACCACTGCCGGGCAGGGCCGGTAAGAGTGAGTGAGAAGGCTTTGCACATTGCCGTATCGCTGGCATTCTGCAGTAGCATGTGTTCCCGAAAGAGTTTGACATGATCATCAGCATCAGCGGTCCCATCATAAGACTTGATCTGCGGGACCTTGAACTTTGGCGGCATGGGCGCCCGTATTATGTTATTCGGAAAAGGTGGATCCTGAGCCCCTGTCTCATCTAGACCGAATCTACAATTTTGGATCTCATCAATTTGTCGCTGCAGTGCCCGGAACTGGCGGCTATTGGTGTCTTCAGGCAGTTCAAACCGATAGGGTACTCCACCCTCAACACGGCCTCCAGCTCTAGCGTGGCAGTTTTTGTTTATTCCTTGAGACCCGAGCCGGTCAAATACCGAGGCTCGAAAATCTTGTGGTGAAGGGGCACGAGCCGCTTGGCGTCCCATACGGTGTTCCTGAACTAGTCTATTGTCAGCCGGGATTCCTCTGGTGGATCCTGCAGACTGCTCGGATTGGCTTTGTTGTGGGTTTGCTGCACTTCGCTCAACCCGACCTCCGGCCTAGTCATCCTGGGCTGGGGGCGGCAGAGCTGGTGCAGCTTACCGTTGAGCTTGCTGTGCGAGCTGCTGAGTTAGGATCCGGACCGCGTCTGTAAGCTCTCGGATCGGATCTTGGGCTGCTGGGGCATCCATCGGCTCTGCCCTGGCCATACTTCCTTGCCCCCTGGACCAGGATCTCGCGGTCCGAGGACGGCCTATGGGTGGTTGCCTATTTCTCGCCTCGCCCGACCCCTCTGGTCGGGCTGTCTCATCTCTGGCGTTACCTCGAGTCGTCATCTTGGGAGTCAGAGGTGATGTAGCTAAAGTTGGGATAAAGGCGTAGGAGCCCTCCTTCTAGCGCCAAAATGTTGATGCTTACCGTTGTCCGGCGTCGGATCAACACCCATGTGCGGCTGCGCACGTTCTGACCTCTTCTTAGGCTTGCCCCTGACCGGGAGTGTGTACCTGCGAGAGGGATGGTTCAGAGAATAGTGGGGTTAGTCAATAGACAAGGGCTCTCTGATGCTCAAGGCAGGTATTGCTCGGCAGACGTCGGCAGCTAGTTAGGTGTGAAGAAGTCTCTCTCTCTAGAATGTCATAAATGCATCCTATTTATAGGCCACCACTTGGATCGGGTGCAAGATGGGTTTTGCCCATCACCAGGGTGTCACATCAAGGTGTGTCAGGCAGTAGGTAACAAGTGTCGCGCCCATCGCCCAATGGATTGGACTCTATCGGACGGCAACGTATTTGCCTGGTGTTGGCCTACAAGGGCGAGTAGTAGCCTATTTTTATGAGCAACGTAGTCCGACCCGAGCTACCGTACATCCCAAGGTGGCAGCCTTTTTGGGGCGTACCCTTGGATGCCTGAGAGGCACCTCGGGAAGAAGTATAAAGCGTCGGGGCCTGACAGTAAGCTCCCTGAGGTCTGCCGAGCTTAATTGCCGACCACCAAAGTTAATGTCCTCGGTGGTGGCGCCGAGCTTACCCTCAACAGTGTAGGTGGTATTGATTATCGTCAACAAACACTTCAATTTAGCCCTGATGGTAGTGTTACCAATTGGTCATATGACTAACAAAGAGCTAGAGAGTGGCATGTTAGATATTTGATTAGTGCTCAACAACCAATTAGTCTTGCTAATGATCCAGCCTTTAAGGAGTATATTGAAAATGCTTATAATCCACAATATAGGCGTGTTTCAAGAACTACCACAAGAGCTAACACCATGAAAGTTTTTCATTCAATGAAGGAAAAGTTAGTAACTGAATTTAGTTCATTCACTGCATCTGTTGATTGCACATTGGATTTGTGGGAAGATCATACCAAAACTAGTTATATCTGTGTAACTACACATTATGTTGATAAAGATTGGTCTTTTCAAAAAAGGTTAATTACTTTTCGACCAATGCCTTATCTGCATGATGCCAAGGCCATTCATGATGTCATCATGAAAGTTTTTGAGTTTTATGGCATTAAAGAAAAGGTTTTGAGCATCACATTTGATAATGCATCTGCTAATACTGCTGCTATTAACCTTTTCAAAACAACATTGAGACCACAATACAGCGACACACTTTTTCACTAAAGATGTGTTTGTCATATTATTAACTTGTGTGTTCAAGATGGCATGAAATTTTTTCAAAGTTATTTGAAAAATATTCGAACGGCCTTAGGTTACATAGCAACTTCTGGCTCTTGAATTGAGAGTTTGCTAAACTTTGCAAGAGAGCAAGCATGAAACCCCAGAAAACTTCCAACTGACATAGGACACCAGTAAAATTCAACATATTTGATGTTGAATGCATGCCGACCATACAAAGAGGTCATAACCGCGTATTACAACTTGAAGAATCCAATTGAGCCGCTTCAAGAATTTGATTGGCAAATTGTTTCATGCTTCTACAATTTCTTAAAGGTTTTTTATGAAGCCACTCTCCAACTCTTAGGTGTGTACTGTCCCACCTCTCCTCATGCATTACATAAATTGTACGACATTGCTGCAACCTTCAATATGCATAGAGAATTTGACATGTTTAGGGAATCTGTTGAGTTCATAGAACAAAAATTCAAAAAATATTGAGAGCATGTTCCACCTTTGTATTGCATAGCCACTGTATTGGATCCAAGAGTTAAATTAGCTGGTGTTGAATATTTGCTTAAGGGTATAGGGGAAAAATTGAGGGTGCATTTGGACATTATAACCATTCAAAATGTGTAAGCAAAAGTTAACAACATATTTACTGCATATAATGAAAAATATGGAGGAAGCCAAATAATATCCCCTGTACCTTTAGTAAATACTACATTTGTACCACATGGTTCTTCATGGGCAAGTATGATTAGCTACACCAGATTTGGTTTCGGTGCATCATCCACATCTTTAATATGCAGTGAATTGAAAAACTATCTAGAAACAAATTTTACGACATTGATTTTCAATGAGGAAGGTGGTGGTCATGATTTCAATAAGTTTGATCTTTGTCATTTTAGAGATCACAGTCAATAACTTTTCCTATGCTTTTTAAAATGGCTCGTGATATACTAACCATACCAGTGTCCACAGTTGCAAGTGAACAAGTATTTAGTTGCAGTGGTAGAGTACTTGATGAACGGCGTGCACGTATGAGTGACGATATTCTAGAAGCAGTAATATGCATCAAAGATTAGGAGGATGCTCGTAGAAGAAACTAAGAAGTTCAAGATGATTGGGTTAATGACTTTGAAAATTTAGACATTTTTTATACTCCCACTAGGAGTAATACGTTGTAATTAATTATAAACAATATTTTTTAAGTTTTTTTTTGTTTTTAGTAATTTTGTAAACATTTTATGTATAATTATTTGGATTGTACTTTTTTTTTCTTATTAAGGTTTTGTCTTACTGAGTTTTCCTTGAAAAAATTTTTAATGAGGTAATCGTAAATAAAATATCTATTTTTATATTTTCCTTGACTATTCAAACTTTTATATTTGTTAACTTGTTTAAAAATTTAAAAATTAAAAATTAAAAATTACATGCTTAAATGGACTAACTCATTTAAACCCATGATAGGCCAAAATGGGTCAGCCCATTTACGGCCTACGACATGACCCATATAAAATTGGCCTACAGACCGGGCCAGGCCAAGGTATTTTTAATATGGGCCGACCCGGCCCGACTCACAAAATTCATGGGCCAACCTGGCCTATGACCCGTGTGGGCATAAGGAGAACGGGCCGGCCATCACTATAGCTGCCCCCGCTTCCCGCCCATTTCAGCACCGGCCAACCCCACCCTGTCGCCTATGTCGTCTCTCTCCTCCTTTTCCTTTTCTTCTTCTTCTTCTTTACCATCAATACCGCCGTCTCTCTCCATCTCCTCTTCTTCTTCTTCTTGGTGTCGCCCTATATCTTCCTCCGCGGCTTCTTTTTTGCCCCAGATCTTCGTCGCTGCTTGGTTGAGAGAGTGATTTAAGAGGGTTTATTATTATTATTTCTTCTTCTTCTTCTTGTTCTTCTATTATCTGGGTTTGAAGCTTTTTTTTTTTTCACATTTGCTTGGGTCTTTTATTGTTTGATCTGGGTTTGTTTTTTTTTTTTAGATTTTCTTGGGTCTTGTTTTCCGCCTTTTTTATTCAAGAAATTGGGAATTAGGATTCAGTTTGAAGTTTGGTGTAGTTGTATGTCATTGCTTGGGGCATTGATCTAGATTTGAAAAAGAATTCTTAGGTCTTTTAGTTTGTTTTCTTTTTTTATTTTTTTTTGTTTTTTATTATTTTTTTGTTAAATAGTAATTGATTTAATTAGGGATGCTTTAGTGTTTTATTAGTGAATGATAATTAAAAGCAAAAAAAAAGTAAGAGCTGTTAAGTATCTTATGGCCTATTTGATTCAAGTATTTAAATAGAGTATTTGGTTCAAGTATCTTAGAGTTTGTTTGATCTGGGTTTGTTTTTTTTTTTTTTTTTTCAGATTTGCTTTTTGGGTTTTGAAAGTCAATGACATTAAATGATTGGAAGGTTTGTATGATTCACGTTTTAGATGCAAATTAGGTGTTTAATTATGAAAAGAGGTGAAAATATGTTTGAGAATTTAGATTCGACCTTGATTTAATTGTTGTATTTTCAGTTTTAAGATGCTTGGGGCGCTGATCTGTTGCAAAATTTTTTATTTTTTTTAGCTCGGATGAAATTGAAAATTTTTTGAGTTTTGAGAGCTCAGATTTGGGGTACAGATCTATTGCAAGATTTTTTATTTTTTCTAGCTCGGATGAAATGGGAAATTTTTTGAGCTTTGAGAGCACGATTGAAAATCTGAGGCTGAATTCGAAAGTTTGGTGTTTCGTTTAGCTTTGTAAAGGACTGAAGTTTTTTGAGTTTTGATTTGATTCAAGCCTCAAAGATGCAGTTGAAAGCTAGGTAGTTGCATTAGCTAAGGAAGAAAATAAATAGGGTTGACAGCCGGCAGTAGTTGCTGGCCTGAGCTGAAGAAGATTATTTTTTTCTTGTTTCTTTTTATTTTTATTTGTTATTTGTTATTTTTTTATTAAATATTAATTGATTTAATTAGGGGTATTTTAGTCTTTCTCAGTGAATGATAGCTACGTGTCAGTCGCGTGGTTGAAAAAAGCGAAATAAAACTAACAGCGGTCAAGTATCCTTGGTTTGAGTATTTAAATAGAATATTTAAATAAAAATTTAAATTTTTATGAGAGAAAATACTGTAGCAAAATGATTTAAACCGTGATTTGAACAATGAAACAAACAGGTCATTAGTCTTTTGATTTTTGAGTTTAAGGTCAACTAAATTTTAAAAAAAAATTAACAAATCACTTTTTAAATAGCTCACGGTCTTGTTAAACAATTTATTCATTTAAATTTAAAAAATAGTTTTGATTTCATCCTTTGTACATTTTGTGGTGAAAAAATAAAATAGGACAAACATACACTAATTTAAACTGAATTTGCTTTTAATAAATATTTTTCGATTCAAAATTTTATCCAAATCATTTTAAACATTTTAAAATGATAAAATTTCGTATATTTTTCTTTTCCTGATCTTTCATGTTTTCTTTTGGTTTTCTTCTTTAGGTTTTCTTTGGGTTTTCTCTTTTATGTGTTAGGTTGTTCTTTGTTTTTGTGCCCCATCCAACAAGTGCCATTGGGATGAAATTGAACGACGGAAATTTATTTGTAATCTATATCTAAACGTTTATACATAAGAGGCAAACGGAAACTTTTTTATTCTTGCAAGTGTTAACTTCTTCTTCTTCTTTTTTTTTTCCACTTTTGCTTATTCATTTTTAAGCTCTCTTTTCTTGTTTGTTTTTTTCTTCGTTCCTTTTGTTCTTTTTTGCTAGAGGCTTCTTTATAATTAAGTTATTTTAAATTTGTAATTTTTTTTCAAAACACTTTTTTCCCTCATTTTGTTCCTCTCTACTGTTCACTATGTATTAACAGCTTTGAAAGACACATTATTAGATTAACACAGATATAAAGAGAGAATAAGTTTTGGATACTTAAAACCCCAAACGTTTCGTCTTTTTTTTTCAAAACGTTTTTTTTTTTAATTTTTGAAATGTTTTTTTTCCTTCTTTAGAAACGTTTTTTTTTTTTCTTTCCCTCTTCCAAAACCTTTTTTTCTCCTTTTTCTTCCAAAACTTTTTTTCTTTTTTTTCTTTTTTTTACTTATTTTTGTATCAATTTTTTTTATTTTTTATTAACATGTGTAATATTTTTTTACTACTAAGCTCAAAAAATAATAAAATAGTCATCAAAATGTTAACAAGGATGGAACTTGCGAATAACTCCCAGCATCCAACTAACGTATACTATATTGTATTGTGATGTGAAGCACGCTGTCGTTTTACACTTTTTCCTCTTCTCCCTTCTCGGTTACCACCAAAACCCCTGCCGTCAACGTTTCAGAAAAATAAACCCCTGCCGTCGCTCTTACAGTCTCTCTCTCTCATTCCAACATTCAGCATCGCCGTCGCCCACCAGCCACGCAGCAGCCAGAGCGGCAGAGTCACCGTCGACTCTTCTTATTACGAGTTCGTCTCTCAAGAATTTAGCAGGTAATCCAATTTCTTGCTTCTCAGTCAACAAGTGTCAGATTTTGTAGTTGCAAAATTTGTTTGTTTGTTTTTCTTGTTGGAAGCTGAAAAAAGTTTTTTTTTTTTTTTTTTGGTTCTGCAGTTGGATTATGGTCGGCTAATGTTTATTTTGTTATGCTGTTATTTCTCTTACCGAATAAATTTGTGCAACGACCGGCCAAATTACTTTATGATCAGCTTCTTTTGAGGAATTATGGTTGGATTTACATATATTTTCAGTTGCATTTGGTAAGGGACAAAGAAAGTCACACATAGGATGGAGATAATCTATAGTCATATTTGCATAAACTATATGTCTAAACCAAATTACTAATGAATCTGCTTCATGGGTGGTTAATCTCTAATTTTTAAGTTTGAATCCTTGTAAATTACTATGCATTATAGCCGCAGGATGTAGATAATGGTGCTTTGTTTTGGGTGAATGCTAGGTCTAAATGGTAGGTTACTTTATTAGAGACCATAAATTTTCCGTTTCGGTATATTTTTATGTCGGATTGAAGCAGACTTTTCTTGAAGATCAACGGTGCTAATCCTCAAACTGCAAGAAGCTTTCTTTTTATTGAATCATGTTTGTGACTTCATGATTTCTAAAAGTCCCTCGCCAACTCCCTGAATGAATTCCTGCATAATTTACTAACAATGTGTTCTAATGTCCTGGATCGGGGTATGTTGGTGTTGGTACCAGGATATTCTCAGTGTCAACTGTGTCATTGTTTCCATGTATTGCCATGTCTTCGGAGTGTCTAATAGCCATATGTTAAAAATGTGTTGCTGGATAACAATTTTTTAAGGGATTGTTATTTTTTTTGTCATTGTGATAATTTAGGACTTCAAATTTTGCCATGATGCGCTTAATTTGACTTGTGTTCATCAACGATCATGTTTTATGTTTTTTAACTTGCTCTTTTTATGGAAAGAATGGGTAAAAAAAATCAAACCCCCAATCTGCCTGCCAAAAAACCAGTTCAGCTGCCTAAACTTTAGGCTGTTATGTTTTGAACTTTTCACAAACTGCCATTGAAAAAAGGAAAAAACCTCCCAAATTGCCAGCCGTGTACCCCTAGTTCAAAAAGCATCTCTCTCTCAGTGGTGAAAAGCATCCAAAATTAGCGACGTTTTGCTCCAAAACCCTAGTCTGAAAAATCTCTTTCCATTAATTGCACCAAAAGTTGGAACAAGACCACTCCTACGGCCCTTATCTGTCTCAAACTTGTTTCTCTCTACGTGTGCATTTCTGGGAAGAGAGCAAATAAGCCTTTTAAACTTCCTACTTTGGGCGTTACATTTGATTTTGTGTTAACGCACTTGTTCCTTTGCTCTGTCACCGAGACTATTAATTGTGTTCTGATGGAACGGGGTATATTACTAAGACGACTGGGAGAATTTGCTTCTTTATCTTTAACAGTTATATTGACAATGCATTGGTTCAGTATAGTTCTGGGTGGAGAGGCAGTTAAGACTTTCAATAAGACAAACTTGAAGAGTTTCTGTAGCAAATAAAGTTTATGCTTTAATTATTGTCTTGTACTATTTTGTGATTTATTTTTTTCCTTATTGTTTTCCCCAATGGAACAGAAGTAACTGTTGGATTGGTCCGAGTCTAAAATAAAATGTTCTACCTTAGCCGAATCGAGCACACCTTGCGAGTGCCTCCTGACATCCTTAGCCGTCCCTTAACTGAAGCTATTAAGGGTGAGCTTGACAAGCTTTTCTTAGACAAGGTTTGCATTGCTTCTCATTCACAATTTAATTTTATATCTCCATGAGTTATGCTTGGAAATCTTCTAATAGCGTGAATAATATTTTAATGAAGGTTATTGCAAACTTGGGGCTTTGCATTTCTGTATATGATATCATATCCATCGAAGGTGGCTTTATCTTTCCTGGTGATGGTGCTGCAACTTATACTGTATGGTCGAAACATTCCTCAATCTTATCTTAATCTTATAGCTTGCTCGCATACTTAAAGAGCAAGTTGTAGCTTGCTTGCTCTTATGAGAAATTTCTTATCTTTTCTATTCAATTTTACAATATTTAGTTTTAGTAACGGCAAATGATATATGATTTCATTCCCATTGTACATGTGAGTGTGTCTGTTGAACCACTTTGCATGTCACAATCTATTGATATTCTTACAAGGGATGTTCATACACTCTCCAACGTTATGTAATAAGACATTTTGCTAATTATGTTTTCAATTGTGGCAGGCGGTGTTCACGATGATTATGTTCCGTCCGTTTGTGGGCGAGATCATTTCTGCTAAATTAAAAGAATCCAATGCTAATGGTTTACGGCGTATGTCCAATAGATGCTTCTCTTTTATGGTTATACTGTATTGTTATCAAGTGTGTCTGATAAGTAATTATATGCATGCTAATGTTGGATCTATAATTGGCAGTCTCACTTGGATTTTTTGAGGACATTTACATTCCCGCCAATCTCTTGCCTGATCCTTCCCATTTTGAGCCGGATCCAAGAAAGAGGTACTATAGTTCCTGCCTTGTCTGTTCCAATAGAAATGCATGTAGATTTTCCGATGCATCATCAGATCCTGGTCAAAATTTTTCCTCTTTGTTCACACTTGTGGCCACCTTGTTTGATCTGTATTCTGATATTCTGGTGTATTCTTCTTGTGGATCACAGAGACAGGGTTACATGGATATGGGACTACGGTGGAGAAAAGTATGTTATTGATGGGCAGGATGAGGTTCGATGTTCTTATGCTTTGTAACATGGGTGTTGCTAAAATTTCTCTAGTCTAATATAGGAAGCTAACTTTTATTCTTTGAGTGGCAGATTAGGTTCCAAGTTCACAGTGTAAATTATCCTCCAATTCCAGTTGAACAGCCAAAAGACTCGAAGCCATTTGCTCCCATGGTTATTACTGTAAGTTCATCCTCTTCTAGCTGTTGCACTAATTGATGTCTACTTTTCTTCAAGAACTCCAAAAAACCACAAAGTTGATCTTACTGCTTTCTCTTCTTCCCTTTTGGTATAATTATGAAGATGAGTAGAGTATGTTCTGATAATTTACGTGGAAAAATCCTGTGTTTATTTGTAACAGTAGCTTTTGCTTCCTTATTTCTGGTTTCTCTTTTTCTTTCTTTTTTGTCCTCTCCCCTTTTCTTTATTTTTTTTTTCTTTTCCTTTTTGCCATAAGCTTTTGCTTCGTTATTTTTTGGTCTTTTTTTTTTCCTTCATATTAGTTGGTTGGAGATTTTGAAAGAAGACACTGTGACCTAGGAGACAGCTGCTTAACTTGATAAACAGAACAATGATACCATTTACCCCTTTGTTTTCTCATCAAATTGCAAAGCCTAAATTGTAAGATGTCTGACATTTTCCCTATCTTGTAGGGATCACTCGATTCTGATGGTTTGGGCCCTGTTTCATGGTGGGTTGGTGCAGAACAGGCTGAAGAAGAGGAAGAAGCTTAAGCTTTGAGGAAAAAAAAAGACATAATTTGAGTTTCTTGTATTCATATTGTAATATAAGATAAAATAGAAACGATTGAAGTTTTTTGAAGATGAACAAAAGTTATGACATGCTCTCCTTAGTCCTTAAAGGGTTTTTTTTTTTTTTTTGGAGATTGATTTCACTGATATCTTGGTGTAGCCATTAGCCATAGGTGGTAACTGTAAATTCCCAACATTTCAAACGCTAGGGATGCTTTTCATGCCTGTTTAACCATGATGTCAAGTTGCTTTTTCATGCTTTTCATATTTCTTCTCTTTTGCTGCCCAAATTCCCCTTTGTAGTTTTTTTCACCTACAGAAAGGTGAATGTGGGAAGTTACTGTTTTTTCAAGACTAGACAACGTTCAATGAAAAATATGAGAATTTTACCTTAGGGCATGAAAATCTTACCGGTAAGTTACTGTTTTAAACCTTTGGATGAGTTTTTTTAATAAATGTTGTAGCAAAATCAAATCAAACAGAATTGATCCATTTGGTTTGTAGGTTTAAATAAAAAATTTATAAAAAAAATTAAATTTTTTATGAAAGAAAATATTGTTATAAAATGGTTAAAAATTTAATTTAAATATATAAAACAAAAAATACTGTTTGTGAATGTAGTTAAAACTTAACTTGAAACTAAAATACTGTTGAACGTGAAAGAAAGTAACGTATTCTAAGGGCTTTGACAAACAAACTTAAGAAACTGTTTCGTCAAATTAAAAAGAAAGCACAAAGGTACAATTGAGCTATGGCCATGCGTAAGCCTTTGGACGTGTAGTACGAAGTTTAAAGGCGGCTCTAGAATCCAATTTTTCAACAGAAAAATTCTCGGCCGTTCATGACTCTCTGTGGTCCCACCCGCCAAATGAATAAACGGTGGTCAGAGCATCTCTCCACACGTATATCTATCGTTTCCCGTTTCACCGGAGGGAGAGATATTAGAGCTAATTCACTCTGAAGAAAAAAACTAAAAAAATAAAAAAAAAAATGGCGAGCTCTCTGACGGTGCCAAAGCTCACCACCACCTTCTCCAGGAACCTCTCGCTCTCTCTCTCTAACCCCTTTCTCTCTCTTCCTTTAAACCAAACTCCTTCCGTCTCTCACCTTCACCTCCATCGCCACTCCCTCTCTCTCTCCCACCGCCACCGCCGCGCCTTCGTCGCCGCCTCCGCCGAGCAGGATAATGGCGCGGATTCCCCCCGTAGGTACGATTTTGACCTCTTCACCATTGGCGCCGGCAGCGGCGGCGTTCGGGCTTCCCGTTTCGCCGCCAATTTCGGCGCCTCCGTCGCCGTGTGCGAGCTTCCGTTCTCCACTATCTCCTCCGAGACCGCCGGCGGCGTAGGTGGAACGTAAGTTTTTTATTTATTGTTGTTTTATTTTTATGGAAAAGTTCATTATTTTATTTTTATGGAAAAGTTCATTTCTTTTGTCTCTGCGTTACTCAAAGCTCTTCTGTCTAATACCATTGAAGTGTCTCACAACTGAGAATTCTAAATTGTTTTGCTTTGCAAGTATTATGCCTTTTTTTTTCAAGTATTATTTTCTGTAGCATGGGTTTCGGTTGACATGAATAATGCGCTTTGTAATTTTTACAGGAATAGTTTTTAATGCTGTTCATTTTAGTGTAATTAATATATATGTGTGTCTATATATATATGCATATTTCAAGTGCTTGCCTGACCCATACTTTTGAATACCTGATGCTATTTGGAATGTCGGGATTTTGAAAATGAGTTCTTGCATGAATTTACAACGCCCGTGTTGATAAATATATATATATATATATATATATATGATAGTCTTTCTTCTAGGAGACCTCAACGCAAAGATTAGGTGGATCTAATTTAGTTATGTTATGGAGGTAGTAGTGGCCAAGCAAGTTTACTGAATTTTGAGGGTATTATTATTGACCTTCTTTATAAATTTCAGGTGTGTGCTTCGTGGATGTGTGCCAAAGAAGTTACTTGTGTACGCTTCAAAATATTCCCATGAATTTGAAGAGAGTCATGGTTTTGGGTGGAAATACGATTGTGAACCAAAGCATGACTGGAGCACCTTGATGGCTAACAAGAACGCCGAGTTGCAGCGCCTCAATGGTATTTACAAGAACATTTTGAAGAATGCTGGTGTAACTTTAATTGAAGGCCGTGGAAAGGTAGGACTTAGAACAATGCTTTGTGTTACAGATTTTGATTAAAAGTAACTTATTCATGTTTGCTTTCCAATATTGCAGATAGTTGACCCGCACACAGTTAATGTCGATGGGAAGCTATATTCTGCAAGAAATATACTAATTTCAGCTGGGGGCCGACCCTTCATTCCTGAAATACCTGGCAGTGAATATGCAATAGACTCGGATGCTGCACTCGATTTGCCCTCAAAGCCTGAGAAGATAGCGATTGTTGGCGGCGGATACATTGCCTTGGAGTTTGCTGGCATTTTCACTGGTTTGACTAGTGAGGTTCATGTGTTCATACGACAGAAGAAAGTTTTGAGGGGATTTGATGAAGAGGTGGGAAGCCATGGAAAGTTATACTTTCTCTTCTGGCATTATGAAGACAGATTGTTTTTATCAACATTTAAATTTGTTATTTTGACCTGCAGATCAGAGATTTCGTCGCAGAACAAATGTCTGTTAGAGGAATTGAGTTCCACACAGAGGAGTCTCCCCAGGCAATCATTAAATCTGCTGATGGATCGTTGTCTTTAAAAACCAACAGGGGAATAGTTGATGGTTTCTCACACATCATGTTTGCAACAGGACGCAGGCCCAATACAAAGGTTTGGAGTTTCTTTATCTTGTACTCAGACAGTCGGACGGTTTTGAACAGGCATCTTCGGGTTTATGAGACTGCATGTTGAGAAATGCCATTCAAGGCGGGGATTTAAGTAGCATACCTGAAGATGCCAGTCTGTTGAGTATTCAGATCCCTTATAGCTACTATAAGTTAAGTGACAGGTAAACTCTAAAGTAATTTGAACTTCTAATGCATTGCAGAACTTAGGATTGGAGGCAGTGGGGTTAAAGATAAACAAGAATGGAGCGATAGAGGTAGTGTCCTTATAATTTGCTGTTTTTTCTTTTTACTTTTCTTAACTTTTTTTCCTCCTTTTTCTTTTCCTGAGATGGGGTAAAATTGATCAGGAATAAGCAGAGGATGGTTTTTTTTCCCCTTTCTTTCCTAAGAGAGTGTATGTGATCCTATTCAGGTGCTAATACTTTTTACTTAATGGTTTCTCAGGTCGATGAATACTCTCGTACCTCGGTTCCTTCCATTTGGGCAGTAGGAGATGTTACAGATAGAGTGAATCTCACTCCAGTTGCTTTGATGGAAGGGGTTGCTTTAGCAAAAACAATATTTCAGAATGAGCCAACAAAACCTGATTACAGGTATCCTACAGTCTTCTAATTTGTCATTGTATGGGCAAGTACAGTATTCATTGAGTAGGTCTTAGGAATCAATACAGCTATAATTTGCATTTTAGCAGTTGCATTCTTTCCAATTATTAGTAAGTTGAGACCATATTTTGTAGAAAAAGCAGTACTTGTAGTCAACTTTTGGTTCTTACAAGAAAGGTTAGACTAGCATGGAATTTTGAATCTGATTATTCATTGTTTTGTCTAGAGCTATTCCGTCTGCTGTGTTTGCGCAACCCCCAATTGGACAAGTTGGCCTTACTGAAGAACAGGTCAGGCAATTATTTGGCTTACTACTACTCTCAGTCTGGCGTTGGTTTTAAATTCATAAGTATTTTTGCAGGCTGTAGAACAATATGGTGATGTTGACATTTTCACAGCAAACTTTCGGCCCTTGAAGGCTACTCTGTCAGGGCTTCCAGATCGGGTTTTTATGAAACTTATAGTCTGTGCAAAGACAAATAAGGTTCTGGGGCTGCATATGTGTGGAGAAGATTCACCAGAAATTGTGCAGGTCAATGCTTTGCTCTTTATGTACTTGTTGCCGTTTCCTTTTGAATGATATAGATACAATTTCCGGCCTTGTGATAATAAAACCGTTTGAAATTCCAGGGATTTGCAGTTGCTGTTAAAGCTGGCTTGACCAAAGCTGACTTCGATTCCACAGTGGGTATTCACCCTACGGCTGCTGAAGAGTTCGTCACGATGAGGACTCCTACTAGGAAGATTCGAAAAAGTCTTGAGGTTCACACAACCCATTTTTGTTGTCATTTTGTAACAGTGTTCACTCTTTACGTTGCCAACTCTCCAACTTTAATAGATAAAGCTCATATTGTTTTTGCTGTCGGCTTATTGAAATCTTTTCCAAACTAATGGGATTCAACTCTTCAAGTTTCTCAAGTCAACTGTGATATTATTTTGCTTTTTCATTAATTTCAAGGGGGCAAGTGCTAACTAGTGCACAACCAAATTTTGTTCCATTCTTCGCATACATGGCGGCATGCAATCCATATGCTTTGTCTATAACTTGAAAGCCAGGTTTAATCTGTGGATTATTCATTTTTCCTTTTATGTGAATTTGCACCAGGGAAAGACAAATTCCGAGGTTAATGCTGCAGCAGGGGTCTAGCTTGGATCTAATTTAACGAATCTAGTGTCAACCTACCAAGGTGTGTACAGTCAAATTGTCTTTCCGACTCTGGAAAACGTTTTCTTTTTTAAGCACTTTCCCTTTTTTCTTTCGTTGCTTCACTCTACCGCAGTTCCATACAACCAGAGTATTTATACAAGATAATCACTCTTCACAAAATACTTATTATAATTCAGCAAGTCTAATAAGACAATTACCTTCTCATGAAGTATTGTTACAATCATGTCGTTAGCTGCAGTTTTTTTAGGACTTTGTCCGAGAACACAATTCAGCACGGTGACGATTTATGCTTGTTTTACTTTGTCACTAATCGCAATAAACAAAATTGAACAGGCCTATATGATTCAAAATGGTGGCTGAAGAAGTTACATTTGAAGAAGTTACAGGGTCACCCAAGAGCTGATATGACAGTGGATAAATTTTGAGGTATTTATTCTATACTTCCCGGCGTTGCAGCAAATCGGAGATGGGACTTCCAATCATCCTTCAACAGTTTTCTTGGTGGATATATGGGTGTTTCTTTGGATAATATCAACCCTTTTGTAAATTATAATAGATATTACGCGAAGATTTGTTAAATTGTTCATTCAATATCAGAGCACGCCAGTAATAGATGTACCATGTACGGTCTCTGCAAACACTCAATAAGAAGGTTTTTAAGTCTTTGACTGAATTTGCTCGTAGCATGGAAAACGACATGGCAATATCCTTTTTGGGTCCCCCCAAATTTGTGCGTGTAAGATTTTTGTCGTTTGTCTCTGCAAACGCCGTCTTTTGTGTATCCTTGAACTAATTATTTTGAAAACAAAAAATGTTTTTACGTCATATGCTTTGTCATTTAAGTCGCATAAACGAAATGTAATCAAGACTCGGGCACATCTGTTTGCTGACTTCAACCCAAAATACAAATCTTTTTTATTTTTTTAAGGGAAAATACAAATCTATGTTTTGTGTAACAAAGAATACCAAACTTAAAACAGCAATAGTTTGATAGCAACAAAAATGTCAAACAACGATGAAATGTAAAACGACAAAAAATTAAAAAACCGACAAATTAATAAAAAATATGACAAAAATTGGAAAAAATTAAAAATAAAAACCTAAAAACTACCATGGAGTTTGAAACGACATTTTCATGAAAAAGACAATAAAATCAAAAACTTTAAAATATAAAAGTGATATGGAGATGTAAAACGACATAAATTTGAAAAACGCTAACAACATGTAAAGCGACCAAAAGATAAAACAATGAATTGTAGGACTACAACTTGAAAAAGGAAAACATGATAATAGACGTTAATTACTTCAAAGAGAGGAAAGAAAAACACGGCATCAAGCTGAAAAGCGACACCAGAGGGTGTTTGGAAGGGTAATAAGAACTGTTTGGTTAGAGCCACTTTTACTGTAGTATATAAAAACTTGATACTGTAACAATTTTTTTTTAATTGTTGTTGTATCATGTGAGAGTTTTATTCTGTTTATAGAAATAAAAACGACTCAAAATAAAAACGACAATGGAAATGCAAATGAAAGACATCATAGAAAAGTTTGTCGTCGTATTCGTTAACGAAATGTAGCTTGTCTTTTGAAAAGCCCCAAGTAAAACAAAAACCTTTTTCGCCGTACAAGTTATCACAAACACGTTTGCTTTTGATTTATCACGTCATCTCTTAGGTCGGTCAAACGACATATCGTTATAGTTTAGAAGATTGTCTTTACCTAATATAAAGCATTAATAGGAACAAAATTTTGCAACATGCCTAGGATAAAACGACCTGCCGTTTTTATTACAAAATAGATTTTCCCAGTTAAAATTCTTAGAAAGTTGCAACATAGTATGAAGAGGAGTCGCAAAAGTTTATATAATTTATATCAAAATCCGTTATTACGACAAAATTTCCTCCTTCAAACACAAACACCACAAATTACATTGCAAAATAATATATGACCTCAGATTACAAGACCAAAACTAACAGAACAAATTTTTTTGTGGCAACAAAAATTTGGTGTTCCGCCACATCTAATGCAAGTTAAATTTGCAGCTCTGACGACAGAAGTCACTAGAAATCTCACCATCAGCAAGTCCAAGAAAAGATGTTACATCTGAATCATCAATGAAGCTAGGCAAATGATGCTTCAAACTTGTTGCCAGGCTAAAGAAGAAAGCCATCAAATAGTGCCAGTATTCAAAACCTTTTCTAAGCATGTTGGTAATGATGCAACTTGTACAACTGCACCTTCCCAGCAGCATTACCAACGGCCATAAAACCACCACCGGGGCTAAAATCCAAGCAGCGGGGGTAACTTAGGTTCCGATTGCTCGGTGGCCAGTTTGAGAATACGGTGAAAGATGGAACATGTATTAGCTTTAAGCCGTTCTTCTTCATGTGCGAACAAATGGCCAATATTTGAGCATCATTGTTGAACTTCATAAAGTTAACTCTAGTGGTGAGATTCTCAATGATCTTCAAAGGCTTTCTCTTGCCCCCTAAGAAGTCATCTCTCTTATAAACGTTCACAATCCCACTCTCTGAACCAGCAGCAAACAATGTTCCATCTGGGGACGTGCATAGAGATGTGCCATTTATACAACCTTCGTCAACACCCTTATGCAAGCAAGTCCTCGTTCTCAAATCCCAGTGATAAACTTGTCCATCCCCTCCGGAGCTCAGTAACTGCTTGCCATCGTCGGCAAAGGCTAAAGACCGAATGGTTCCATTCATCTTTAGTGTCCCAATCAGCTCTTTCGATTTCGATGAAACCAGCAAGATATAACCTTCATTTCCCACAAATGCGATAGAGCTAGAGTCGGGGGAAACTTCAAAAGACTCCAAGCTTTTTTCCTCCCTTCCCACTAGTGGTCCTATTTTATCAACTCTTGCTTTCACCAAATCAAAGGTATAGAAAAACTTCCTCCTTCCCGCTATAACAACCTGAGACCCATCAGGCATGAAAGAAGCTTTGTGAACAGGAAAATCTTCAAGGAAGATACTTTGTATCTTGGTATTCCGCTTGCCGTCTATTTGAAAAAAATTAAGCCTTTTATCTAATCCAGCAGTAAGTAGCAGCTGGGCATTTCTATGAAACTGAACCGAATTTATCGTAGCATTAGACAGCCCCTGAGCATTTGCATCTACAAGTGACGAGTATTCAAGAAGTCCAGGCAACAGTTTTGCCCTGCTTTTCACAACAAGATCCTCATCAGTTCTGAGAAGCTCATCAACCGCCGAGACATCCTTGTAACCACGGGCTAATACTGCCCCATTTTCTTCATCTGACAACTCATCGTCGGAATATCTATCATCTCTACTTCCCGAGTCAAGTCGCGCCCACTCTGTTCCCGGGTTAAGCTTAGCATGTTGAGCCCTCAATCTCGACACATACTCCAAACCGGAAATTAAGCTCTCGTCCTCTTCCTTCCTCAATTTCCTTAATCTGTTAACCTTGGCGATATCTATCTTCGCCTTTTCCTCTTCCTCATCAACCCAGGCGGGTTTCCTTAGCTTAGTTTCTTCCTCATCCTTAGTTTCCTCCAACAACTCTGCCCCATCTTCATAAACAGATAGGGCAGTATTCGCAGAATGGTCCACAAAGAACAAAGCAGAGCCTTTGTCAAACCCCTCTTGGGATTCTGCCTCCTCGTCCTTCCCGAATACAATCGGGGAATGAAGAGACCCAAATAAAACGTTCTCCAGTGTCTTCATTTCCCTTTCCTGCTCAATAGCTAATTTCTCATCCTGTTCCTTCTGACCTTTCTTTCTCTTCTTGACCCTCAAAGTATCCAATTCAGATTCTATTCCCTCATCAGCCTCTTCACTCGTTTGCAGATTTGAAGGCTCATCGGTATTATCCCTTTTAGCCTGACGGCTAACATTTTGGGATATTAAAGCCATCTTTTGCAAATAGAATAGCCTCCTCTACAAAAATAAAAATAAAAATAAAACAACAACAACAACAACAACATAATAATAATAATAATAATCGATTAAACCTTTGTTTCACAAAATTTTAACAGGAAAAAAAAAACCAAAATAAAACTACTACTAAGCACTTCAACTGATGGTCTCGTATGTTTGTGTATGGTACAATATATACAGAGAACTAGCAAAAGAGAACAGGTCCTCCTATATACTTAATCAAAGACTACCAAACGAATATATTAAAATCAGCTTGTAAAATCTACATTGAACTTCAAAAACTAAACATACCCATCCAATACCTACAACCAGAATCACAGTATTAGCCAAAAAAAATTCTCAGAAACTAGAATCAGAATATAGAATCTGCAATAACAACAAGAAAAAGAAATAAACTCCTACAGAACATTACCCAAAATCAGCTTATCAGCAAAACAAGATAAAAGACTCTCGGAAAAAGGAAAAGAGAGAGAGAGAGAGAGAGAGAGCTCAGAACTCGGTTCAGTCCAAAAAGACATAAAACATAAAACTCACCTGAGCCTTGAGGGGCGATAGGCGTCGAGGAAGAGAGAGACGCAGAGTAACGAATTCTCGGAGAGACTAGAGAGAGATTGCAGGTGGAGCTGGAGGTGGAAAAGATGCTAGGAGGAGCGGAAGGGCGGCTAATGCAATCGGCGAACATACCCTAGGGCTTCATGTTTGGGCCTTTCTCTCGCGTAATAAAATTGGGGTAACTAGTATTAAAGGCCTTTAATTTTTAGTATTGTGATAATTTGACCTTTGAATTAATTTAATAAACTAAAATAATTTTTAAATTTTTAATATTATGGTAATTTAGTTCTTAAATTAATTTAATGGGTTAAAAAAGTCCCTAAACTTTTAACATTATAACAATATGGTTATGAAATTAATGGTTCGTTTGGTACATAAATTCGATTTAGTGATTTAATTTGAGTTAGTATGATTTGAATTATGATTGGAGTTAGTGATTTGAATTGTTATTCGAATTGACATTTGGATGTGCATTTAATTTTAATGTGAGTATGGAATAAAATTAGAATTTGTGTTTGGAGAGTTAATAAAGATAGTTTTTGATTTATTAATAAATCTAATAAAATCTTAATGTTAATGATCTTAAAAAATATGTAATATAGATCTTGATTTACTCCTTTCTTCATTAGGAACACAGTGAAAAAAGAATCATCTCAATTGGATATCAAATGAAGAAATTATGTTTTTTTCCTTAAATATAGGAAAGAGAATTTTAGTTTTTACTGTAGCAAAGATATCTGAGTATCAAAAGTTGAAGGGGATGAGAATTCTGAAAACTTGGATTCTTGATACTCAAATGATTCAGATTTTTGGAGAAACAAATGTGTATCTGAATTATTCTTGATACTCGAATCCAAATTTGAGTCCATTGAGTTCGAAAAATGCATGAAAACAAACATACCCTTAATATGCTAAAATAGTGATGACAGACACGGTGCATTATGACAGCACAATAACGCAATGTAGCTAGTTGGGTGAGATAACTAGTCAGACAACTACATGATGGTTTTGTTGCAAATTTGGTGCAGCAAGGGAGTGACGCGAGGTTAGTGCTGTGGAGAGAAGTGTCATACGGTGAAGGCTATTGTGATGTTTTTCATTCAAATTTTAACAATGACTAATAAATAAGATTGTTTTTGCTATTAAAAATTAATTCGACGACTATTTCAGTCTATTAAATTAGTCCAATGACCAAATTGTCACAATAAAAGAAGTTCATGGACTATTTTGGCTTATTAAATTAATTCAATGACCAAATCGTCACAATGTCAAAAGTTCAAGACCATTAGAGCTATTAACCCTAAAATTAGGGTTCTTTACAAAAATACCGTAAATTTTTAGGTTGGATTAATTTATGCCATAAAAAAATTATAGAGAATATCACAACCACATCATCATTTATATTAGAAATACCTAAATATATCCTTAACATATTGGCTAATATCCAAAGAGAGAAAGATAAAGAAAGAAAAAAAGAAAAGCCTAAGTTTAGTTTGTAGGTATTTTGACCAGTATATAAAATATTATGTACACCATTGTGGCATTTTTTCAATTAGTTTTTGAACATATGATATAAATCAATCCAATTGTAGAATGAGTGGCATAAAACATAAATATCTCATAAAAATTAGGCCGAGTCAAGTATTCATCAAAGTTTAACTTCTTTATGCTTGTCATTTGAATTCTAATTTTGTGTGGAGTCAGAATATCTTTAAAATGTCCTTAATAATATAATAATTATTTTATTGATATCATTTTGGGATATTTATAAAACACATATAAACAGGAGTCATACTTTAACATAAAAAACATAATTTGGGTCATTTATCATATTAACCCATTTTGTATGATGTAAAAATAGGCAATTCTACATAAATGTCACCATTTTTAGACTCAATTCTTATTTATGCTACAAAAAGTAAACAATTCTTATGCCATAAACCGAATACATAACCTTCCAGGATATTTTTTACTCCTCTATTCCTCTCTCTCTCCTTTCCGCAGTTGGCACCAACGACGTCATCAATGGCCAGGAAAAAAAAAACAAAGAATACAAAATCTAATCACCACCACCACAACAACAACAACAGATGATCTCTAATTTGGGCAGATAGAGGTCAAAGATCTAATGGAGTTGAAGAACCATCCTTCGTCGATCATATATGATGGAGTTGAAGAACCATCCCTCCTCAATTGTCGTTGCGATGCTCTGTGAGGTCGAAAGAGGACGATACATGAAGTACATCGTTAGATCCAGCAACAAGCAAGGGAGGACCGTCGATCTATGAACTAGCCATAACGAGCTTCTCTATTTCAATCAATCTTCGATCTGCAACTCCAGCGACAAGCAATGATCCACATAGTTAGATCCAATGACGAGTAAGATGTCATGACCTGACTTTTTAAATTGTTACTATACATTCCTTTAAGCTTTATTATCTTTAACAAAGTCATGAAATAACAATGCAAACATTTTTTTTCAAAAGGCTTTAAATTCATATAAATACATTTTATAAAATCGTAGTTATTCACAAAAGGGTTTTTTACACTTGTTTATCTTACATTTCACACCATATCGTACTTAATATTTTTCTTCAAAACAACATATCCAAAATACTTAATATACAGCGAAAACATTCCCTACGGTGGTATCCATACTATTGACTACATAATTGCTCATTCACCGTTGCCAGCTCTACAATGATTTTATTCCGACCTCTTGGCTGAATTCCTTATAATATAAAATAACTAGGTAAGCTATTGCTCAGTAAGTCCAAACATAGCCTACAAAACAATTTTCTACTTATATAGGTGATCCATTTATGCTTATCCAAGAACTTTAATTATGTCATATCCTTAGCATAACTAGGCCAAGTGTTTGTACTAAATGCGTACATAGGTCATTATAACTTCGAGACCGTAACATAATTTAGAACTCCCCATGAGTTGAGACATTGATAAGACACTTTCTTATTTATCTGGTGAATTATTTACTATTTTTTTAAAATTATAGTGACATACCATTCACGATGCTTTAATAACTTAAGAAAATGCATTATAAATGCATTTAATTAAACGAAACAAATAGAATTTTTGAAAATATTTTTGCCTACTCTGTATGTGGGGTTCAAAACTTACTTAGAATTTGCACCATGCTTAACCAATTTTCCCATTCCCTTTATCATCCATCTAAGTGTCCTGCTTGAACAATTACCATTATTAACTAAGTTACTTATTATCCATCTACATGCCGATAACAAAATGTAAATGTTAATTACCAAATCTGGTTATTAGACAGTTTTCTATAAACTTAAGCATTACAAAACCTATTTATTTTATCTCTCGATGCCTTTTCATCACTAACAGAAATAGAGAGAAATTTCCACTAAAGGGTCTTTTTCTAATTCGGACATTTCGTGGTTCGTTCAAGCAGTTTCATGAAAAATAACTTTTTCACCCTCAATGGGTCTTGAAAAGCTTTTCAAGCCCGCTTTTATTAAAAACCTACATTTTGTTACTCATTGTCAACAGGACCAAAAAAAAAATGAGGCACCGGTTCTCCTTTTATGGTAAAACCTCATTGTAACAAAAACATTACAATTTTTAATCTGAACTGTGAAAATTTTGCCCCTAGGTCCAAAAACGATCATGTTATAATGTTAGGCCTAGTTTTTCAAAAAGGATCAAAACTCTCTAAAATCTCTAAGTCAAATTCCTTTAATTTAGAAATGTTTTTCTTTTTTAAAATAATTTTTGAAAATTTTGAAATAAATTTTGAAATTTTTGTGATTAGGACTTACAAAATTTATAACTCATAAACCGTACGGAATTTTCATGAGCCGTCAACTCTCCTTAACAGTTTCAATGAATTATATAACTTTTTGTTTTAACTCTTTTAAAATTTGAACTGCACAATAGAGTTTATGACTTTTTTCAAAACTGCCCCAAAAATCATAAACTTTTCAATTTCACCCCTATGGAATTCTATAGAATTTTGTTCACAAAAATTGTTATCCTCACTATTTTTAGGTAGAACTGGTGTTTCCCTAGAAATTAGATTGCCTCAAAGTCCAACAAATTACTATCTTTGGTGAAAACATCAAAACTTTGTTTTTAATTAAAGTTTTTCAAACTAGGTTTTTAAGCACATAAAGCCATAGTTTCTACTTATCTAACCTCATCATCATACACATAACAAACTATATAATCATGCCATAGAGTCCTTTAAACATGCTATAGTTCATATTATGCAAATACATGCCAACTTTCATTGAAAAAAAATTTGAAGTAAAGGGTTTATGGGATTTACCAAGAAATTTTTGAGCTTGGTGGACCTTCTCAAAGTAGCTAGATCTTGTCAAACTATCATAATGCAAATCATAACAAAACCTTTATCAAAAATCCTTCCCAAAAACCCAAAACAACCATAAGAACATGTAGGAGAAGTCTAGGATTTACCTTTCAAAATTGTTGTTCCTTGTACCAAGCACTTGAACTTGATATAATTCTTGATTGGAAGATGAATTTTTAGGTCATTTTTAAGCAAAATAATTTAAGAGGGAGGGCTTAAGGGTTGCCGAACTAAGAAGAGGGAAAGTGTGAAGTGTTTTGGTTCTTTATTTGCATGAGAATGATGAGTAAAATTGGGATTTATTTACAACTTTGATGACTCATCAATATTAGTCATCACTTAAAGCTTTTTGCGGTAAAAATTGGCTCTATTTTGCATGGTAAAACTGGCCACAACAAGAGGGTGAGGTGGTTCAGTTTCATTCTTTTGGGTGTTCTAATAGTGGGTCTCACAACCTTTTCACACATTGTAATTTTATTATACTGTATTTTTCTTATATTATTAGTGTAAAATTAAGGAGATGCTTCTTTTAACAGTCTAAAATTACACTGATTGACTTTTTACCTCTACCAACTATCTCCCAACACAGTATTTCATATATTTGTGTTTGTACTTTATCGGTACAATTACACTATACTGTGTAATTGTACCGATAAAGTACAAACACAAATACCCTTTTTTACTTTTGTGCGTTTTTCTACACTATATTCCATTATATTTATAATACTCAATATTGCATAAAAAATTTACATTCATAATGCGCATATATATTATTCATAAATAATTTACATTTTATCCTATTTCTACAGAAATACAATTCTTCAAAGCACAATTCATTATTTAAACCTAAATTAGTTCTAGATTTAAATTAATACATTTTCTCGGGTATTATACAAGATTTGCAACTCTAGCTACAAGTGATCGACGTAGTTAGATCTGACAGCAAGAAAGGAAGAACGATCAGATGACGAGTTGAATTCTAGTGACAAGCAAGGAAGAACGATCGGATGACAAGTTGAATGAGTCTACCATTGTAGATCGAGAGAGAGATGGGGGGAGGGGGGGGACTGGCTGTTGCACATTAGAGAGAAAATGGAGAGAGAAATGGGGGGACAAGGGAGGGATGACATGGAGTGTGAGAGGAGGCAAAGCAAAAGAAAAGAAAAAATAGAAAAAGTGGCGTAGACTTTTGCAATTTTCTTTTTTTTTGGTGGCATAAAGATGATGGAAAAAAGTGACATAAGCTGTAATTTTTTTTTAAAAAAAGGAAAATTAAAAAAATTGAACCATATAGGTTTTTTTATCAAATCAAATAGAAAAATCACCTAAAACACTCGTTGTGTTTTGTCTAAATATCACTTTTTCTTTTTCATTTTTAAAATGTCTAAAATCCCGTATATGTTTTTAAAATCATACACAAAAATATCCTCGTCTTAATTAATGGTCCATTATGAATGTGCTTTTATAAAGAACGAAATTAGTGGGGACTAATGTTTTCGATAGTAGTAATGAGTAAGTGAGAAGCAAAAAAGGACTAAATTGGGTCGCTTCAAATATGGTACTAGCTTCCGCTTTCTGCTCTTGTTAATCAAATTGACAGTTTGACACTACTTTTGTATGGCGCACAGCGTTGTTTGTTGTCCAAATTACGTTTGAAATCCAACTCTAAAAAAGAGTGTTCATTCGCTTTTAGCCGTGCTGGATTGACAATTACAAATACCCCACCTTATTGTTCTTCTATTCTTTGTTCTATCCTTTTTACTTCACATTCCTGAAACGGATTTTTATCACCATCCCCTCTGAGTAAACAACCGAGGAAAAAGGCCTAACTATATTATACATTTATATTTGATATTTGAAAAGTCCTCGTAGCTGTATTCATTTCTTTAGCAGATTGTAGTCATTGTACGTAGAGATTTACAAGATATACATTACATGCAGAAAACAACCAAATGAATAAGGCCATTAATTTGGTGTGATCACAAATTAATTAATCAATCACGATGATCAGAAAAGAGGCCAGTTTGCTTGAGATGTTGGTGCATATCTTCAGGGTGATCGTCGAGTTTAGGACGTTCAGGCTGAATCCAACGGCCATCATTGTGTCTCACCAAACCCTTATTCTCGTCTTGCCTCCAGTAAGGTGGGACCAAGTAATGATCTTTCAAGAAATCAGAGGCTTTGTTCACCAGGGCTGGGTCTCTTCCACTTGCCAGCACAAATCTATGTCCTTTTCCACGGTAACTGCGCATAGATAATTAATATCCAACCATTAACATTAATTAGTTTAATGCATAACTGTAATTTCTAATTAATTACTGAATGTTTCTTCAAATTAAACCAATTAATGAAAATTTGTGTTAAAGTTACGAGGTGTAAAATGTCTTACGAAGTAAAACAATTCTCATGTGTTCACTCCATGTCTAGACTCCAACATTATTATGCATATATTAATGTAGTACATTATATTTTATTCCAAGAAGCAATGTCAATAAAGTGGAAAGGCTTCAAACATAGGATTAATTGTCAAAGATTTGAAGATTTGAAGGAAGAACAAATGATTCTTTCCACCAAACCGTGTCATACATTGCATATACTAATACCGTCAATAGAGTTTACTTTTGAGTGCACTGTAGGGCTGTTAATGGCAAAACCTAAAAGGTCTTTGGGAGCCACGGTTTAAAAGCGTAGTTTACAGTCAAACCAATTTTGTTATAATATTTTTAATTCAAGCTATGGTAAACGCTAATTATTCACATGTATTCTTATGCATAATTTAAACTAAAAAATCACGTGTTTTAATTACGAAGCAAACAATTCATTGGACGTATAAATCGTAGCCAGCTCACATATATACGACCTGTTTTTCCTTATAAAAAATAAAAGAAAAGTGGGATATCTAAAAACAAACAAAATCCTTGAGTATTTTTTGTACTAATTGAATTAATAGAGTGTTTGGTAAAGTAAGTTTTAACTCATAAATTTTAACTCAAACAGTATAAAACTCTGATATGCTACAATGTAAAGCTCTCACATGCTACAATATTTTCAATTCTAACTCACTTTCCCACGAGCCATCAAGTTAATCTAATTTCAAGTGGCTTCTAAGATTTTTTCTATTTTTTCCCCAAAACGACAACTGAACAGATCAAGACCACAATACCAACTAAGCTAGGATTCTAAAATAGCTTGTAATCTTACCACACTCCACGTGTACACAAAAAGATTACAAAACTTACCTTACTCCATTATTTCCTTCAAAAAACGACATACATCACACTCCTATCTCTCTTTTCTTTCTCTCTCTCTTTTTGAGAATAGGTCATTACTATTTTCCAGGAAGTTTGTTACAATTTTTTGAGGACTAAATTGGACCACAAACTATGTTATGTATAATAAACTATAAAGTAGACAATAGACTTGTATAGTCTCAATTCTCTAGGTCGATTAATATTTTATTATCTTCCAGCGCACGCAATCTTATTTCCTACTTATCTACTGTATATAATCTGATAATATTTTTCACGTGGCCCCACCAGACTGGATGCAACATGCGCCTAGAATATGCATGTTCAATATCCTAGACCATCTTCACTTCAAAAAATAAATAATTAAATAATAAAATATCTTAGACCATCGTCTTCATGAGTAAGTAGTAAAAAATTTTAACTTAGATTCTGTCAAAATATTCACCTTGGACTCTTCTTTAAACTCCGTGTCATCATCAAAACTCTAAAAAAACCTATAATTTACCTCTTGAATAAACTTGTTAAATGCTAAATTAGTTCTAAAACGTAGGGATGGTATGAAATTACTACTAACCCGTCAAGCAAGTGCAAGAGAGTCTCCAAGTTATGCGTACAAACGGGGTCATTGGTGGGCTTCAAGAACGGCGAGTTCTTGTGGTCCAACTCCAGCTCCACCCCGACGTGCGAGTAACACCACGGCAATCCCTCCGCCATCTTCATCAGCATCGCCGGCGCCGACTCGTTGAAAACCAGCCCCGGCGACTTCGGCACCACATCGTGAGCCTCCACCACTCTCAGAACCTTAACCCCCGACCTCTCCAGCCTCTCCTTGAACCTCGCATTCCCGACCCGAGGGCCCGAAAAAGAGAAGACCGAGACCGGAGCGACCCGTCCATTCGCCGCCACGTTCAGCCCCGTCTCGGTGATGTCGTAAGCGCTCAGAATCGCCAGAGCCGCTCCGAGACTGTGCCCTGTAATCGTAATGCTCAATTCCTCGCCGGAGTACATTTCCATCAGCCGCTTCACCTCGGCGAGGATCTGTTCCCTCGCCGAGTACTTGCAGAACCGGCAGGCCTCATCCTTTTTGGTGTATAGATCAAGGAACCCGGATTCGACCTTGACTTTCGGGTCGGGGCAGGGGATTTTGTTGCCGGATATTGGCTTGAGGAAGTCCATTAAGTCGGTGATCCACTCGAGGTGGGTCACGGTCCCTCTCCAGGCCACGGTGATGTCGCGACGGCCCAAGAACCTCGAAGCCTTATCGCTCGAAACGGCGACGTATCCGATCCAGTTGGCGTTCTTGCTCCATACTTTAGGCCAGCGAGACTTCTTGAAGAAGTTGGCCAGGCTGATGTCGGATGTCGCGTAGAGGTACCGTGATACGTCGTAGTTTTGGCTGGTCGTGGTCATCTCAAGGGATTCGAACAACTTACGCCGTATGAACCTGCAGCTCCCGCAGTACTTGGAGAATGTGTCGAAGTCGAAGGCGTCGTAGCAGGCCTGGGCCATCTCGCCGTAGCGGATCAGCTCGGACCGGAGGAGTGGGTCCATGGGGTCCAGTAGGCCCGCCCAGTCGTCCTCGCCGTGGATCTCTCTCCAAACCTCCGCTAAACGGCGCCGTTCCGGCTTCAGCTCTACTACTTCTTCGTCATATATTACATCTCTAATAATATTTGCTCTTTCTGTTAATAAGGAGAACTCGCTGGTACTTCTAGACAAAACTCGTAGCTCTGATGAGGATTGGGATTTTTGGGGTGGAAATTGTGATATTGGATAATTATGGGTTTGAGAGAGGTTGATGATGGTAATATTGGAGATTTTTGGGGATTTTGTGAAGAGAAGGGATGAGGAGTTATTGAGGGAAAGAGCCATGGGAGATATTGATCAGGTTGGCCGAGAAGGGTCAAGGTGAAGAAGAGAGTACTAAATATATCGAATAGCAACAAAAAAAAAAAAAAGTGGGTTTGCGTAAATATTGCTGGTCCCTCAAGAAATCTCAGCGTTTTTTTATATATGAATATTATGAATTGTTTAATTCCCACGTAAAATATATGGATTGCTCTGATAGTCGTTGTTAATATGTCATGCGAGCTTTTTTTTTTTTTTTTTTAAATGTACTACAAGATAATCTTTATGTATACATCGTTAAGGAATGGGCTTTATGATGTGGAATTGCAAGGCATCAGATAAAACAGGTTTGCATTTGACACATGCAGCACTCGAAGTGTATAATTAATGCTGGTTTAATTAGTACAAAACAGAAAGAAGGTGATTGTGTTATTGATCGATATTAAGGTTTGCTAGTTTTGCTGGCTGAAAAGCCAAAATTATTGCGTGTCAAATTCTTCAATCTACACATATACGTAGACATTTGTGTCAAATTCTTCAATCTACGCATATACGTAGAAATATACGTAGAAGGATTGCAAAGCCACGTAGGAACAAGGATGTCAGTCGCCTTTCAACTTTTTTTCTTTAAATAATATATATAAAATTTTATAAAAATTACTTTCCATGTTAAAATTCTATTTCACTAATCTTAAAATTGCGTATCTTATTTATTTAAATTTTTTTCCTTTACTCCGAACTAAATTTTCTTATTCTATCTCGTGTACATGTATATAGGGCATGGCTTTTATGCCACCACCTTAACTTTTTGGCACCAATGTATACTTCATTAGCTAGACCATTTGAATTAGTTTCACTTAACAAAAATATTTGTTTTCTAAGGAAGTTTAAAAATACTTACAATTATAGATGGAGTAAAGATAAGAAATAGTAAAATAACATTTATTAGATATTTACCGTGATTGTGCAACACCCCTATGTGGAGGTTAACAGTATTTAATAAATAAAAATAAAGTTAAATACAATATCATTTTAAAACAATAAAACATTGCCCAGGGGTCTTTGGGAATAAACAGAAAATAAAATTAACTGTAAATACAAGCCACAGTTTTTGTGTAACACCAAATATTAAAATACAGTCATCATAACAGTAGTACAATTTTCAAATAACTTAACACAGCCATTACAAAAATAATACAAATCTTACATGTTCTAGACGAGTTACAAATAAACAAGATCTTCTAACGTAAAACCAACAGAGTTGTTGCCTATTCCTTGTCAAATAAGTTGTACTGAGTTCCACCTGAGAAATGAAAATATGATAGGGATGAGCACCGACATGCCTAGTCGGGAAAATCATTACTCACCTTATGGTTTATTCATTACCACATTAAAACTGCATGGTTAGTTAACTTACATCATATTCCAGGTTATGAGGTTTATTATGATCACATCCCGTGGATACCATAGTTAATCATTACCAAGTTTCATAATTATACATATATACAAATATTACCATCCATCATTATTCCTAGGTATCCACGTTAAATAGTGTATCACTCAACTCATCGAAACCCAAATGGCCGCACTTGGCCACCCTCCAAACATTCCAAGGGTGTTCCGGTGAGGGGACATCAAGCCCCGAGTCTTCACCAAATCAATTTCTATATAGTATGTTCTGTGACTTTCGACCCAAGGAAGCATCATCACCTTCCCCCTATTTTACCTTTTAGGGTATTCGTGCCCAAGGACATAACCGCTGGCCTTGTCACATCTCACTATTCCTCTATATTTAATTTTTATTTATAGAGTCAATTTTTCTCACCATGCTTTTTAATTTATAATATATGTCAAATCATTATGTTTCTCGCTGTACAATATACATATTTTACAACATAAAACAACTAAATTTTAATTTACCAAAACCTCACAGAATATGAGTAATAGAATCCCTACCTTCCAAGCTTATCAACAATCTTTTAATCTTAGAATTAATTAACGTTAGCTCAACACATCCTTGACCCTAAGGCATGTATAAGGACAATTAAAACTAAAGCACAACATATAATAACATCCATAAATGAATTATGTGTAAACCCATCTCACTAGTGCCATTAAAGTTTTTATGCAATTTTTCTTTAAATACCAAAGTAAACAATTTTTATCTTAAAAACAATATAAAATACATACAACTAATCTATATGTTTTAATCTCTAATAAGATTCATAAATCACTTAGGATAGTGTTGGAAAGGTTGCATGATATTAAGGAATTAGAAGGTGAGCAAAGTTGAGTTCTTGGTTCAGGTTAGCAGCTGATATACCATGGTAAATTAACAGTATACTTTTGCAAAAAGGCGGGTTTACTATCTACAATCTGTAACACCCGAGAATTTTAATGCATTAAAAATGCATTAAATTAAGGATTATATTAAGACAAAGTACAATTAAAGGAAAAATGCTGTATAATATTACAGAAAATTATACAGCATTAGAGCAATGTAGTATAAGAATTGAATTGTGTGGACCACAATTTCTTTTTATACTTTTATAAAAAGAAAAGAAAAAAATCAGAAAATTCAAAGCAAATTCGAGACTTTCTCTCTCCTCTTTCTCTCTCTAGAATTTTCTCTCTCTCTCTCCTCAAATCTCGTTTGAGATTCCGGCGTTATTTTTCGACACCTCCCATACCAGTGGGAAGCTCTCGTTGAGCTGAGTCCAACGAGGTGTCGTGCCACCCAAAACACCGCCGGAGGAGGGCTCACGCGCCGCCCAAAGTGGCGGCGAAACCCATATTTTCCCGACGTCGTTTCTCCGCCGTCCGACCACCAATCGACGTGATTTTGGTGTCTATGGACTCAGTGTGAGGAGAGGAACAAGATGGTACCAATTTCCCAGCTCAATTTTGGCTGGAAAAGCTTCGCCGAAGCTGCCCCGTCGTCGCCGTGGAGCCGCCGTCGGAGCCGCCGCATATGGCAGCGGTGTGGCACACCGCCGGTGCCAAAACGATCAGAGGGCGACGGCGAGCAAGACCCCTCGGTCAATTGCACCGTTCCGCCGCCCCTCGCCGGAGATCGTGGATGCCCGCCACCGTCGCCGTGGGTGAGGTCGGGTTGGCCGTTTTAGGCCATTTTGTGCCAAATTGAAGGCACAAATACCTTCAGAGGCTCGAGAAGAGCGTGAAGCAACCCTCAATTGCACGAAATGAAGGCCGGAGGATGGAGAACGGCATCTCCGTCGTGCACCGCCGCGGGGCTAGGTGGAGCCGCCGTTACACGCGGTGTTGAGCTGCCCCAGTATAGGGGAAATGCTCAGAGTGACTCGGGGAACGAAAGCCCTAAGTCAATTTCACGACCCCATCGCTGGACAACCGAAATCGGAGCCGCCGGTTTGGGCCGTGAAATCCATCCTCGATTGGAGCAGATGGAGGCCGAATTGGGTGAAATTGACCCCACCAATCGACTCAGGAGGGTCGAATTAGGGGGGGTAGGCTCGAGCTCAGCCCTCAACGGAGCCAACCGCCGCCGGTCAACGGCGGTCAAAGGCCAAATTGGGATTTTGTGATCCGGACCTCCGATCGAAGATCCGAGACCGCCTCCCGACTCGTTTCGATGCTCTGAACGCAATGGTGACCTCCGTTCGAGCAAATTCCACTCCGATGAAAATCATCCGGTACCGACTGTACGCAGATCGAGGCGATTCAAACAGCAGTATCGGAGTCCAGAATGACAGTTTCAAGAATGTATGATCTCCAGGAAGCATTCCTAGCCATTCATGGTAGCTCGAGGAGCACTGTAGAGGATGCTTCACATACTGTAGATACAGCGAGATACAACTGGATCTGCTTAGCTTGGAGTTCAAGTAAGTAGGAATCTCGCTTACAGTATGAACTGTTTTAGAATAAATTGTTTTAGATGCTTTCATAGAAATTTATGAAATGCATGATCAGTGATTGTTACACTGTTTTATGTGAGAATGGGTTTTATAACGTTACAAGGTTGACGAAAAACCCGTTAAGGGTAAAATCATCATTATCAAGGAAACGGCTAGAACGGAGTCGAACACTCCGATTTAGCATAATGTTATTAGATGAAAAATGTTTCGTAATACGTTAAGTAACGTAACGGTCATGTGAGACCAGAGATTTAATAGGATGTTCAAGTAAACGAGAGGTAACCGATGGGTTACAAAGTTAAAAGGAAAAGTAACCCCGGTGGGTTACAAGGCTAATTGAAGGAAATGTAAACTGATGGTTTATAAGGTTGTGTAAACAGAACGGTAGACCGAAAGTATGCTAGTCAAGTTATGAAAAAGGAATGAATGGTTAATGTTTACGTTTTATTATCAATCGAGTAGATTGATAATAAAGAAAGTTAATTAATGAGTCGGCTGTCGTATGATTAGGACACAGAGGCCGACTAATGGAAGGAAAAGGAACGGAATAGAGAACGCTAGAGCATAGTTTGGGTAAGTTTCAAATCTCACCTACAGCATGAAGTAAATGATTTTTAAATGCTTATTTATATAATTTGCAAATGAGTTTGCAATTATTATGCAAGTTTCTTTTATAGTATGTTTGCATTATTTATGCAAAAAGTTTTAAAGTTCAAGAAAAAGAATTGCAATGAATTTGCAACCGTTATGTTAAAGGTTTATTTGCATATTGATATGCATAACATTTCTTAAAAGTGTAAGTTACGATTTTTAAAGTATTTAAAGTATGTTTTGCATTATGACAATGTAAAATGTTTTATAGTTTAAGTTATAAGTTTCATGATGCATTTGCTATGCAATAAGTTGCATTTATTATGCAACAAGTGTTAGGAATACAAGTTATGATGTGCAAAATGTATTTGTGTTTTATGATGTATTTGTTAAGCAATATGTTGCATTTGTTATGCAATAGGTTTATGGTATAAGCTATGAATTGCAAGTGTATTGCATATGATGTGATTGCATTTGAAATGCTCACTAAAGTTAATAAGAAGGTAATGTAAAGATAAAAAGAAAGTGTCGTACCAGCCTCTTTGTTATGAGGTAATGAAAGTGAAATTAAAGTTTGACCTCCTAAAGGTGAGGTACAAGACCTCAATGTTTGATGGTCTCAAGTCTTCCACAAGGGAAGCATCATGTTTATGATCTCATGATTAATGAGTTGGTACGAACACTAAAGTAAAGTAAGGAAAAGGAAGGCTATAAGATAAAGAAAGTTAAGGAATAAGAATAAAGGTTGAGAAAGAAAGGAATATTTAAGTTTATAGAATGTTCATAAAATGCTCATAATTAAAGTTAATAATTGAGCATAAATGGAGTCACGCATTCTGATGTTACTTGAATGCTTTTTTATGAAATGTTTATATGTTATGTGTATGGGAAACATTCTGAAAAAAATGTTTACGATAAATGTTTATGAAGAACGTTTTCATGTTTTCAAGAAACGGTTTATGAACGACGTTTTAAGATAAACGTTCAAGAAATGTTTTACGAAAAACGTTTATGCAAAACGTTTCAAAAATGTTCTATGAAAAACGTTTATGAAAAACGTTTTTAGAAATGTTTAAGGAAAACATTTATGAAAAATATTTCATAAATGTTTATGGAAAACGTTCATGAAGAACGTTTCAAGAGAAAGGTTTTCATGAGAAAAGTTTTTAAAGCATGATTAAATGAATTGTGAGTTTATGTTTGAACTTACTGAGCGAAAGCTCATTAAAAGTTTTTCATGCTGTAGGTAATTTATGGGTGACCAATAGGACCCGCTAGAAGAGCTGGGTGCTACGGAGGACAGATGCGAAGATTTGGGTATGGATACCATCACTGTTTGCTTCCGCTATGCAAAGAAAATGTTTTCCATTGTTAATGTAGTGTTTGTGAAGTTTTAAGAAAATCAGAGTTTTATGAATAGTATTTAAAGTTTTAAGATACAGTTTATGAACTGTTTTATGTAATTATAAAGTAAAGTTTTAAACTATGATTTAATAATTGTTTCTTATTAAGTTTTAAGAAACGATTTGAAATGATTTTAAGGGCAAGTGTTGAGCGAGGTCTCAACTTGAATGCGACAGAGGTCGCATCAGTATTAAAGAACGTTTAAGAAAAAAAAAAATTTATTACAGTATTTTCTTACTAAGTAAGTAAGATTACTGTTTACGAAACGATGTTTATGAAAGTAAAGTGACTGCCCGAAAAGGCGGGTCGTCACACAATCAACACACGAGTTAACAGGTGGTTTACTTAAGGTAGACGGGTGGTTTACTGTCACTGGCAGATTTGCTAGTTTTTAATCCAAAAATTGAAAAATTCATAGAAAATAAAATACAACTCCGATTTAGGCTCATGAAAGCTCGTTGGAAAGCTAAGGATGTCTACTTTTTAAATATGCAAACCAATTTATAAAAATTATTTTCATTTAATCCTAGAATTTTAAGGAATAGCCACTGCCTATAGAGGTATTACAAAGTTTATGGAATGCCAAGTTTTTCTGTAACCTAAAGCATATTATCCTTATTCAAAATCTCAAAACCATTCCAAAATATGCAACATGCATTATATAATCACAATAAACATATTCTCATGAGTTTTATACTAAAACCATTATCTAATCTCATCTCTTGCCTTTCTTGCAAATGATAATGAAAACATACTTAAGTTTGCTCTTCAAGCTCAAAACTTTAAAACATTAACCATAGAGCTATGGAAACTAGTTCTAAACATTCCTAACCTATTTTTAACATTGTTGTCAAACCAAAATAAAGGTTGGTTGTGGGTTTTGACTCAAGACTCAAGTTTTTGTTCATAAATGCTCAAATATGCATGTTAACATAACTAGAAATTTGCATGAATTTTGAACACGAAAATTATGCATTAAACATAGAGAAAACGCATACTAAAAACCAAATTTAGATTAAAGAAAACCTACCTCAAAACTCCTTTGAAAAGCACCAAAGTTTGGATTAAAAATCAAGCTTGTACTCTTGAAGTTAGTTGGCCATGGAGGTGGCGGTTTTGGTTGGTTTTTGGACAGGAAAAGGAATTGTGTTTCTTGATGATTTTGGCTGAGTTTGGACCATGTTCTTGGCAATGTTCTTGGTGATTCTCGGGCAAAAAACAAGGCTACCATCCTTGGTGTTTTCGAGTGTGTTTAGCGGGCATTTTATTGCTCTAGTTGCTATGGTATGGCTAGAAGTTTCTTTGCTTTAATGAAGATAGTTGCAATTATACTTATGGCTGCCTTTGGAAAAGAACTTGTTGAGCTTTTGTTTCAGCACAAATGAAAAGAGAAAGAGTGGGAGACATAGAATAATAATGAAGGGCTAAATAAATAGAAAGCCAAAATAATTGAGGGAGCAAATGGAGTAATTCAAGGTAGAAAATGGAAGAAGTGAACAAAAAAAAATAGTTGAGAAAATATCTCAATGTCTCCTCCAGAGACTTTTAGCAAAAATGAAAAGAAGGCTACATAATTGAGCATTAATTTAGGGGGATAAGAGTGGTAGAAGTAGGTATAGGTAGGTTTTGAATGTCTCATACGGAGACTTTGTGTGAAATTGCCCAAAGTGACATTTTTTTTTATAACTAAAACAACAAAGACAAACTTAATAATTTTAAATACTACAAAATTTTAAATTGTCATATTTTATTCATTAAATTTATAAGAATCATACTTGTTAAAATAACGGGTGTTACAGATTGTGATTTGTGAGACACCTATCATGGCGATAGATGATAGCCATGATCTCTATATGTGTGTGTGTGACTGCTAGGGCAAAATTAGTGAGTTATATGCAGTTATTAGCCAAAAAAATTAAGATAAAATATAATAAACATTAGTTCTATATACCTGGTATATATGCTGTCTAGAGTCTATGGAGTACGAATTTAAGTTTTTCTACGAAGAGTAAAAGTTTAAGCTTTGTTCCTATCCTTTTTTTGTCAGGAAAAAAAACTTTTCGCTACGGCGCAAGTTAGCTTTGATAAAACATTGATGTGGAATCGACTAGCGGCATGTAGATTATATGAAAGAAAGCAATTATATTTCAATAAAGTCAGACATTATGTTAATGTTACGTCTCCAACCAACAGTCTCTTAATTTTTTTGCACTATTCAAAGAAAGGTTGTCCGCAGACATTATTCTAATTGGGTGGCTGCAAATCAAGTAGTTATTAACATGGTTAACTTGTGGTCATATTTTTTGCGCGAAACTTGTGATAATCATTTCATAATATGTAATATTTAATTAATATTTCTCATAATAAGTTCCTCAAATATACAAATATACATATTCACGTATAAATTATAAAACATTAGAGTAAATGAAAACAACAGCTAGCAGCTAAGGCCCCGTTTGGTTGGTAAAGGTCCAATTTGCAATGGCCCCGAGAACCAATGATCGATTTTAAAGTGTTGGTTACGGGGTTACTTTATCTTGTATTAATTATTTAATTATTCTTTCTCTAGTTGCTCCTCTCTCTCTTTTTCTCTCTCCATCTAGGGTTCTTTTTTTTCCTTTTGCTAGCACTGTCGCCCCGTCTCCCTCTAAGACCAGAATCCGGCGCCGACTGTGTGTTGGCTGCTTGGTTCGAGTCTGAGAGCGGGGATGACATGGGCTGCTTTTGGTTTTCCGGATGGGAGATTGGGAGGACGGCATGTGGAGCAGCTAAAGCGGGGACCCCATTCTTACGTCGGCGATCTCGAGCTTGACGTGGTCGAGAGCTGGGAGGGCCAGATTTGGTCATGGCGGTGGAGGTTTTAGTGCTTCCTCTTCTTGGCTGGTGGCGGTACTCGACGCAGCGGTTGGCCTTGTGGCGTGCATTTTTTCCCTCTATTTTCCCCCTTTTTGCCGGGGTCTCCCTCTTCTATTTGGTGCCGGTCTTAGGTAGCGGGGGTGGCTGGTGCCCGTCTAGCTACGACGTTGAGGGGCCCAACCACGGTGGTGGTTGGGTTCGTGCCACAGAGGGAAGGTCGAGGAGGTTCTGCGGGTTCTATCCGGTGGATAGGTGGTTGGAATTTGTGTTTGTATTATGTGTTGTTTTTGTGTATTGTGTTTATTGTAATAAGGACAAAGGTATCTCCACTGGCTCTATGTGTTGTTTCTTGTGAGGCGTACTGTGGCCTTGGTGGTTGGGTGATGTATTGATTTGAGAACGAATCTTTTCTGGGGTTGCTGGACCTCAGTTTGCAGGAGTTTATATCCGTTTAGGGTCAGGGTTTCGTTTAAATTCTCGAGTAGGTTCTTCGAGTATGTGTAAATATTCTGTTTTTCGGTCATTTTACCGCTTTTATACTCGACCTGGCTCAGTTTTGTTTAGAGAATACTATCTCTACTTTTTAGCGAAAAGAATATTTAATTATCCTGCATTATTGGTATATAAATATCACCCATCATTATTATTATAACCAGTAGCCCACCCAGCCTGGTTAGTAGGGTGAATGAAACAGTCATATTATTTAGTTAAATTGCTAGAAAAATACATTTTGTGTCTGGACTCTTGAAGAATACATAAACATTGTTTGGCACACTAGTTTCGAATCATTCACGGTATAAAGTTCTTAACAATTACAGTATAAAACAAAAGCAACTATAAGTCTTACTGTTATGATATTTAAACTCATTTTTTGGTTCAAACAGGTTGGTCAAACATCTTACTCATACATGGATATGTGATTTTCTTTTTCAGCTCTCCAATCAACTTCAACACATTGTTGTTGTTTTTTTTTATTTTAAGAGTTCGGAGATGTACGGCTCATTGATCGTTTCTGATTTTTGTTTCGTTTCTTTGCTGACATGCTAGATGTTGTGCTGATTTGGTGAATCTTAACACAGAATTAAAAAAATAATAATTTGATAAAAGAATAAAAGTTTTTTTGTTTTGGCCACCGAGGAAGTTTTCATTGTATAGATGCGTTGTACGATTTTATGTCACAACATTATTGCTGCTTACAGCCTCCCGATTTTATGTCACAACATTTTTGCTGCTTACAACCTCCTAAAGGAGAGAGAGGGAACAAAAGAAGAAGAAGGGAACATGCAGAGTGTCAAGTGAAGTTTGATCGAATATCTTTGTAACTCAAAAGAATAGTTTTTTTCACGGCCCAACAAAATAAATATTTAAATGTGACATTAATTTTACTACTTTCTTTTATATCTCTATCACACCAGTAATTATTACAAATAATTATAATAGTGGGTAATAATTTATAATTATAAAATGCACTACTGTCTTGTTTGGCAATTGCCATAATCACAAGAAGAACCTAATCTGCACAATAATAAATAATCAAAATTAGTACCATCCACAAATATTAATTTTCTATTGTACAGCTCAAAAAATTAACTCATAACTTGACTGATCTGGTGTAATTTCAGTTATCCAAAAACCATTTTTTTTATCATAAATTTAACGATCTTTAAGTTTTAACGCTTGTTTCATTTTATAAATCGAATGTACATGCATTATATTCTGAAAAAAAGTATTTACGCGTATAGGGCATAGCTAATTTAGTTTTACTTCTTTTTGAACTGAAACTGTATTAAGGCCTCAAAATTGGAGAAGCACGCATCAGCGAGGTAAATACAAACAGAAATAAGGCATCATGCCGAATACAAAAGCGAAGAGGAATCAAGGGCCAGTGTAGGCTGACAATTCAGGTTATAACATTGTTAGCAAATACTGCATAAAATGATGATAATAAACCAACAAGTTGCTATTAATGAAATATTATATAATTATAATAGACACTTTTAACCTAATTAATCATGGAAATTGGGCATCAAGACATGTAAAGCTCATGCTTTCCTTGAAAGGGCATTGAGGCACGTAAAGCTCATGTTTTTCTTAAAACAAATTCGCTCTCTTCTCGGGTGCTTGAAAAAACATTAAGTGTCTGTCTCCTAGGATACAACGGTGAACAAATAGAACTTTAGCACCACAAGCACTCTCTAGAGAACTTGAATTATGTCTTCCTTCTATCACCGGAAACTAGGAACTTTACAACTCTAAGAATGCTTAGATGCCAAAGAAGAGCAAAACTAGTGAATTTCTAAGCTCTTGTGTTTTGTGTGTGTTCAAATGAAATTGAGAATGCCTCCTTATATAGGCTCACGAAAGGGTTTTTAGGAATTAAAAACCCTCCAAATGAAGGCTGATGTCTCCACACAATGACAAGCTCAACTGACCGACATTTGCGTTGCCCACGTTGTGTGGGCATACACGTTGAGCCTTAACTTGTTGGGCCGATAATTTGCACCCCTATATGTGAGAGAGCCTCTTGGGTACAAATCTTACCCAATAGCACAAGTACAAACCCATTTAAGCTCAACTAAGGCAATATGCCTAAGCGACGTAGGACTTCAAACTTTTAGTTTTCTTTCCAACAAAAGCCTATTCCAATGGATATATTTTGACCATTAATTTTTCATTCACCTATTAACTATTTTGCGTGTATGAATATATGATTTCGATATCCTTCTGAAGGCAAACGTAAATCTACCAAGACCCGTCACTTATACAAATTGGGTCCCACTTTATTTTAGGCCTCAAAATGGTTATTGAAAATTGTTTATTGTAAAAATTACATATTCTGTTTATTTTTTAAGGAGAAAATTAATATCTGTCTTTATTATGCAAATATCACTTATATGTCCCTTTTTAAAAATTTTATATAAATGCCCTCTAACTAAATATTATCATGTATTTAAATTTTTATAACCAATTTTCTTATTTTTTGAATAGTTAAATTAAGGAAAAAATATACACGTATATTTTTTATTTTAGCATATTACATTGATGTATTATCATTATCACTTGAAGTCTTAAAAAAATGAAATGAATGTCATTAAGTATCATTATCATTATGTATTATTAACTTAATGATATAACAATTATATAACATATAAGATTGATAAGTTAGTTTTAGGCTACTTAATTAGATGATTTTCACTTAATATTTTTGTTAGTTTTGAGCAATTTATAAGGATTTGATAATGTTTTATGTTCTTTTATAGGTTTTGAAGGGGAACGAGGCATAATGACAAAACACAGGGTAAAGCGGACTGAAAATTGAGCAAAAATATACTCGAGATGAAATGGAGCCTAGACGCCAAGTTATGGGCGCCTAGGCGCTCAAGACAAACGAAGTTACATACCAAAACCCGAGAGCAAAGCGCCTAGGCGCCATAACTGGAGCGCCTAGGCGCCATTTCATGAGGAAGCCATCCCGTGAGCAAAGCGCCTAGGCGCCACAACTGGAGCGCCTAGGCGCCATTCTATGAAGACAGGAGGCCGAGAGCAAAGCGCCTAGGCGCCGCAACTTGAGCGCCTAGGCGCTATTCCATCGAGAGGCGAATAAACACTGTGGCGCCTAGGCGCCACAATCCTGGCGCCTAGGCGCGATTTCGAAAAAAAAGGGCAAGTCGTCTGTGAAGCGCCTAGGCGCTACAATCATGGCGCCTAGGCGCCGTTGCGATTCCAGGTTCAATTAGAGTATAATTTTGTTCCAAAATTGCCCTTTTAAACCTAGCATATAAATAGAACATTATAGAAGGTTGGAGTACGAAAATTTTGACAGAAAGAAACGAAGAAAAGAGGAGAGAAGACACACACTACTTTGGAGAAGAAGATCGGTGCAACCCGGAGACAGAATCATCTTCTCATCCAAATATACAGTTCTTTCCTTCTACTTCTCATGTTTAAGAGATTGTTTAGGATGATTTTTAGTTTTATTATGAACTAATTTTCTTTGTTCTAGGGCTACGATGTAGCCGGATTATGAATGTTTACTTTTATTTAATTTAATTCAATTCGATGTTTATTCAGTATCTATGTTGAGTGTTTAATCTAGTCTTAATGCTTGTAAAAGTTTGCGCACCTTTTGCATGATTTGTGATTTAATTTGAGGCTGAGAAGCGATAATTAAATTAGACCATGATTGAATGCCATGAGATCATCATAGGATAGAGATATCTATGAGACTTGTGTAACACTATGAATTTCTTGTTCTTAATGAATCTTGGTAAGTTTAGAGTTTCCACAGAGATGTAGGAAATTTGCTAACTGGGATAAATTATTAATGCTTGAGAAAGATTAATGACTACTTAAGAGAAATTCGTTATCAGCATAGGAATAAATGTCAATTGATTAAATTAGATAAAGGTAGATATGATTAATCCGGTGAGTCAGAAACCCTAGAAGTCTTGATATATTGAATTCTCATCTGTCAAAGTTGCAATTTCTCAATTTTCATACATTTAGTTTGTCTTATGTTTACCAGTTCATCATTCCATTGTTTCCCATATTTCAGTTGTTCAAATAGAATTAGAGTTAAAGTAATTTGGTACTTAGTGACATTAGTCCTCGAGGGAACGATCTTTACTCTCACTTTATTACTTGTTAACGATACGTGCACTTGCGTTAGAAAATCCACAACAAGTTTTTGGCGCCGTTGCCGGGGACTATTTTGTTTTCATTAATATCGAATAAAATAACTCTAGTTTTGCTTTGAATTTGTCTTTTAATTTTATTAATTATAGTTGTTTGCAGTTCTTTGTCGCAGGAATTCTATCTAGGTGTATGCGAAGGTCTGGGAGCAGTGACTTATTTCCTCTCGATTTTGAGATAGAACGCACCTGTCGGAGGAATAGGAAGGAGAGAAGAGAAGCTCTCAATCAGTTGCAAGACACCATGGCTGATCTAAATGAAGTTCGAAATGAGGCCCATCCACCAATGGCCTTAAGGGACTATGCATTAACAACTGCGACGGGTATCCAACCGGTCATAAGAAGGCCAGCTATTGGAGCTAATAACTTTGAGCTGAAGCCGGTGACTTTGCAGATGATTCAAGGAATACAATTTACCGGATTAGCCACTGAAGATCCTAATGCTCACATTGCAAATTTTCTGGAGATTTGTGATACTGTCAAGTATAATGGTGTTTCTGATGATGCCATTCGCCTTCGGTTGTTCCCTTTCTCTTTGAGGGATAAAGCAAAAAATTGGTTGAACTCTTTACCTGCAGATTCTATCACCACCTGGGAAGATTTGGTTCGCAAGTTCCTGGCTAAGTTCTTTCCTCCTACAAAAACAGCAAAGATGAGGATTGAGATCAACAATTTCACTCAATATGAAGGCGAGACTTTATATGATGCTTGGGAGAGATATAAAGAGCTATTAAGGAAGTGTCCCCATCATGGGTTGCCTAAGTGGATGCAAGTCCACAATTTTTACAATGGGTTGACAAGTAACACCAGAACTCTTATTGATGCATCTGCAGGGGGGGCGTTTATGAAGAAAAATGAGGATGAAGCATATGAGTTGCTGGAGGATATGGCCACCAATAACTTTCAGTGGCCAAGTGATAGGTCAATGACAAGGAGAGTAGCTGGGGTTTATGAAGCTGAAGCTCTATCAACGTTGACTGCTCAAGTTGCAGCTCTTACTAAGCAATTCCAGAACAGCCAATTGGCAGTCAATGCCATTCAGACTCCTCAGTTTTTATGTGATTTCTGTCAAGGCAACCATCCTAGTGAAGAATGTCAAGTGGGAAATCCATTTCAACAACCTCAAGCAGAGCAGGCACAGTTTGTTGGGAACTATAATAGACAACAGAACAATCCATACTCAAACACATACAATCCAGGATGGCGCAATCACCCAAACTTTTCATGGAGAAATAATCAAAATATGGGGCAGTCTCAACAGGGATTTCAACCACAGGAGAAGAAGACTGATTTAGAAGCCGCTTTGCTCCAGTTGACTAATAACACCGACAAGTTCATGACTGAGACTAGGACCAACTTTCAGAATCAAGCTGCTCAAATCCGAAATCTGGAAGCTCAAATTGGTCAATTAGCTAACATGTATGGTGGTCGACAACAAGGTAATTTGCCTAGCAACACAGAAGTGAATCCTAAAGAACAATGCAAGGCAATCACTTTGAGAAGCGGAAAAGAATTGGAGACGCCTTCAAGAGGTGAAAAGTCCAAAAAGAATGATCAAGAACAAGATGAAGTCATGCCTAAAGCTCAACCATTACCTCCTCAGCAGCCAGAAGTGAGTATTCCTTTTCCTCAGCGCCTCAAGAAGAGCAAATTAGATAAACAATTTGCTAAATTCCTTGATGTTTTCAAGAAGCTCCACATTAACATTCCTTTCGCCGATGCACTTGAACAAATGCCAAGCTATGTGAAGTTCATGAAAGACATCCTATCGAACAAGAGGAAGTTAGAGGAGTATGAAACTGTTGCACTTACTGAAGAGTGCAGTGCTATCATCCAGAGAAAGTTGCCTCAAAAGCTCAAAGATCCAGGAAGCTTCACTATTCCATGTGCCATTGGGAATTCTATATTTGAGAAGGCATTGTGCGATCTTGGTGCAAGCATTAATTTAATGCCTTTGTCTATTTTCAGAAAGCTTGGATTAGGTGAGGCTAGACCTACCACTATTTCTTTGCAGTTGGCTGACAGGTCTATTAAGCATCCAAGGGGAGTTATTGAAGATGTTCTCGTCAAAGTAGACAAGTTTATATTCCCTGCAGATTTTGTGGTACTGGATATGGAAGAAGACAAGGAGATCCCTCTCATATTAGGGAGACCGTTCTTGGCAACCGGACGGGCACTTATAGATGTTCAGAAGGGAGAATTAAGGCTTCGGGTACAGGAAGAAGAAGTGACTTTCAATGTCTTAAAGGCTATAAAATATCCGGGAGCTAGTGATAGTTGCTTTTGCATCGATGCATTGGATACATTAGTCTCTCAGCACTTTACCAAGCCAGAAGACTCGTTGGAAGCAAGCTTGACTCATCCCACTCCATCTACTCTTGAAGATGAAGACGTCATGGAGATTGTTCATTGGATGGATTCTTTTGGTCCCAACAATCGGAGGTATTTTGAACCTTTGGGACAAGGCCCTTCTCGATCAATTCCTTCAGTTGAGAAACCACCTGCTCTTGAGCTCAAACCGTTACCGGATCATCTACGATATGCATTTCTTGGTGAGTCATCATCTTTACCGGTAATTATTTCTTCTAGCCTTTCTCATGAAGAAGAAGACAAGTTGTTACGGGTGCTTAGAAGATATAAATCAGCTATTGGGTGGTCTTTAGCAGACATAAAGGGGATAAGTCCAACAATGTGCATGCACCGGATCTTAATGGAAGAAAACAGCAAACCATCAGTGGAAGCACAACGGAGACTAAATCCTACCATGAAGGAAGTGGTTCGCAAGGAGGTGTTGAAGTGGTTAGATGCGGGAGTGATTTACCCGATCTCTGATAGCTCATGGGTTAGCCCGGTGCAAGTAGTGCCAAAGAAGGGTGGTATGACGGTAGTGAAAAATGAAAATAATGAGCTAATTCCAACAAGGACCGTCACGGGATGGAGGATTTGCATAGACTACCGGAAACTAAACAAAGCTACCCGGAAAGATCACTTCCCATTACCCTTTGTTGATCAAATGTTGGATCGTCTTGCAGGTCATGAGTATTACTGTTTTCTAGATGGCTACTCGGGCTACAACCAAATAGCTATTGCACCAGAAGACCAAGAGAAGACCACATTCACCTGTCCTTATGGTACATTTGCATTCCGTCGGATGCCGTTTGGCCTTTGCAATGCGCCAGCTACCTTCCAAAGATGTATGATGGCGATCTTTTCAGACATGGTGGAGCGGATTATAGAAGTATTCATGGATGATTTCTCTGTTTTTGGTGACTCCTTTGATCATTGCTTGACTAATCTCGAATTGGTTTTGGAGAGATGTGAACAAACCAATCTTGTGCTTAATTGGGAGAAGTGCCACTTCATGGTAAAAGAAGGAATTGTCTTGGGCCATCGCGTTTCATCAAAGGGGATAGAGGTTGACCGAGCGAAGATAGAGACAATTGAGAAACTACCACCACCAACTTCAGTAAAGGGGATCCGGAGTTTTCTTGGCCATGCAGGTTTCTATAGAAGATTCATCAAAGATTTTTCTAAGATCTCCAAGCCTCTTTCGAATCTACTTGTGCAAGGTACTTCTTTTGACTTCAATGAAGAGTGTGAGAAGGCCTTTATCACCCTAAAAGAGAAGCTTGTGTCTGCACCCATTGTTGTAGGTCCGGAATGGGAGCTCCCGTTTGAATTGATGTGTGACGCAAGTGATTATGCAGTAGGAGCGGTTCTAGGGCAGCGGAGAAATAAGGTATTTCATGCTATTTACTATGCTAGCAGGACCCTCATTGATGCCCAACTCAACTATGCCACAACAGAGAAGGAATTACTTGCTATCGTCTTCGCTTTCGACAAGTTCAGATCATACCTAATTGGTAATAAGGTAATAGTCTTTACAGATCATTCTGCAATTAAATACCTTATGGCCAAGAAGGATGCCAAGCCAAGACTTATCCGGTGGGTTCTCTTACTCCAAGAATTTGATTTGGAGATTAGAGACAAGAAGGGTACAGAAAATCTAGTGGCAGACCATCTCTCAAGACTTGAACAACCAGAAGAACAAGAGTTGCAACAGCCTGCCATTGGTGATCAGTTTCCAGACGAGCAGCTCTTTGTCATCACATCTACAAGCTCTCTCCCATGGTATGCAGACTTTGTGAATTTTCTTGCAGGAAAGATCATGCCACCAGAACTCTCACATCAACAAAAGAAGAAGTTCTTGTCTGATGTAAAGCACTACTATTGGGAAGAACCAGTTCTTTACAGGCACTGTGCTGATCAAGTAATAAGAAGATGTGTGCCAGAAGATGAGGTAGAGGAGATCCTGAGACATTGCCATACCCTTGAGTGTGGTGGACATTTTGGAGGAAACAGAACGGCGGCTAAAGTGTTGCAATCTGGGTTTTATTGGCCGACAATGTTCAAAGATGCTCATGTTTTTGTTACAGCTTGTGATAGATGCCAACGATCGGGAAACATTTCAAGAAGGAATGAGATGCCCTTGAAGAATATTCTAGAAGTGGAGCTTTTTGATGTGTGGGGTATCGATTTCATGGGACCGTTTCCCTCATCCTACAACAACAAGTATATCCTCCTTGCAGTGGATTATGTGTCGAAGTGGGTTGAAGCGGCTGCAACTCAAACCAATGATGGCAAGGTAGTGCTTAATTTTCTCAAGAAACACATCTTTACGAGGTTCGGAACTCCACGAGCTATCATAAGTGATGAGGGAACACACTTTTGCAATAAGCAATTTGAGGCTCTCTTGTCAAAATATGGAGTCAAACACCGAATTGCACTTGCTTACCATCCTCAGACTAATGGACAAGCAGAGGTATCTAACAGAGAGGTGAAGCAGATTCTGGAGAAAACGGTTCGTAACTCTCGCAAGGATTGGTCGAAAAAGTTAGATGATGCTTTATGGGCCTATCGGACTGCATTTAAGACACCTATAGGAATGTCTCCTTATAGGTTGGTCTATGGGAAAGCTTGCCATCTTCCGGTGGAATTAGAGCATCGAGCATATTGGGCAATGAAACAGTTGAATATGGACATGCAAGCAGCGGGTGAGAGGCGCCTTTTGCAACTCAATGAGATGAATGAGTTCCGCAATGAAGCATATGAAAATGCAAAGATCTACAAGGAGCGGACCAAAGCTTGGCATGATAAGCACATCCAGCGGAAGGAGTTTGTACCTGGACAGAAGGTGCTACTATATAATTCCAGGCTTCGACTGTTTCCTGGAAAGCTCAAATCTAAATGGTCGGGCCCGTTTGTAGTCACCAAGGTGTTTCCCTATGGTGCAGTTGAACTAAATCATGAAGAGAAAGGAACCTTTAAGGTTAATGGACAACGTTTGAAGCCATATTTTGATGGTGGGATTGATCGCAACAAGTCCATCATCACTCTCAACTCACCATAAAGAAGAAAAAGTCAGGCTGATGACGATAAAACAAGCGCTTCTTGGGAGGCAACCCAAGCTCTTTACCTTTATCTATTTTAGTTTTTATCATGTTAATTTAGTGTTTTATTTAGTGTTTTAATTAGTTATAGGTTTTTGGTATTTGATAAGCTAATTATGATGCAGTTTATTCTGTGGTGATTGCAGGTGTTATGGGGATTTTGCAGTGAAGACCCGAGAGGAAGGCGCCTAGGCGTCACTTCCATTACGCCTAGGCGCTAGAAAAGGCCACAAGGACCCGAGAGCAAGGCGCCTAGGCGCCATTTTCTGGGCGCCTAGGCGCTCATCCTGAAAAAAAAAAAAAAAAAAAAAAAAGCTGATTTCGAACTAGCGCCTAGGCGCTACAAACACAGCGCCTAGGCGCTGTGCAGTTTAAAGGCTTACTCACCCTTGTTTCGAACACAATCAGCGAAAAAAAAAAAAAAAAAAAACAGAGAAGAAAAAAAAAAAAAACGAAACACTCCTCTCGCCCCCTGGTTCTCTCACTCCGACAACCCCCCCCACCACCCCGTGATTGAATTCTTTCATCTTTTCATCACTCTACCTTCTCGCCCCTCATCCCAATTTTCTCACCCACCGTGTCAAAACACCCGCCTCCAAGCTCCATCACACGTGAACGTTGGCGGCAAACCAGCAACAAAAATTCCGAAACTTGGGCTGCACAAATTGGGTTTTCTTTACTCACAACAGGTAACCCCACTCTTCTTTCTGCTTTGTCTGAGAATTGTTGCAATTTGGGGAGACTTAATTGATACAGACGAGTTTATCTGGAGTGGGATTATTGAGTGCATACCAAGTGTTTGACAAAAAGTCTGAGAGAGACAAAGGAATTGGTTGTTGCCAATTGACAGCCAAGGTGTTAGTAGACATTACATTTGGGGCATTTGAGATTGTTTGGTGACATTGGCGGTTGAGTTGGAAAGTCTAAGAGAGAGTTGGGTTGCAACCATGCCACCGAAGAAACGTGTGAAGGGCTCGACATCCATGCAGTATGATACGGCTAAATTTGTCTCGCAGGCCGCTTTTAATCGCTATCAGTCCTCATTAGAAAAAAAGACTCCAATCGCCGAACGGGGACTCAATACCTGTGAACGGGTGATTCGGGATCAAATTTTAGCTCGTAGATGGGCCAACTTTGTGAAACAACCGGGCTCGAGCCTAACTGCTGTGGTTCGAGAATTTTATGCCAATGCACCCGAGCGTGATAATGGAAAGGTTTTTGTGAGGGGAATATGGGTACAGCTTGATCGTGCTGCTATCAACCAATATTTTGGGCTATCTAATATTGACAATGATGAATATCAAGCTTATTTGGAAAACGTTGACCACAACGAAATCATCAACAGGTTATGCACACCAGGTACTAGTTGGAAAATGGGACGCAACGGTGAGTACATCTCATTCCCGCCTAGTGCTTTGCAAAACAGGGCCTACAAGGCATGGCATAATTTTATTTGTGCTCGCTTCATGCCAGTGTCTCACGTTAGTGATGTATTGAAAGAGCGAGCAGTGCTTCTATATGCTATTGTAACAGGAAAGAGCATTGATGTGGGCCGGGTGATTTCTCGGCAGATTGGGTTGAGTGTGCTACATGCGCACCTGGGCTTATACTTTCCCTCACTTATTACTGAGGTGTGCAGTAAAGCAGGAGTCCATTGGGATGCAACTGAAGAATGGGTGGGACCCCGACATGTCATCAATGATTCGGTCCTAGCATCATACAGGGAGCTAGAAGCACAGGAGCCAACAGCAGGGCCCAGCTCCTCCGGGACTCTTCGACCCCCACGACCACCCCGCTCTCCTGGTAAAGCCTCCGTGCACGAACGCCTGGATCGCATGGATAGACGTCTTGACCACATGGATGATAACATCTGCAACCTGGCGCAAATGATCAATCAATTGGCCCGGCACATGAATATGAATATGGATAATTTTCCGACAGTCACGGCTTTCAATGAAGAGGACGAAGCAACTGAGGACGAGGAGGACTAGACTTCAACAATTTTCATTTTAGGGAGTGTTCTTTTCTTTTTCTCTTTCTTTTTATTTTTATTTTTATTTTTCTTTTATTTTATTTTCGTTTAATTTTTTTATTTTTATTTTTTTTATTTTCCATTTTTAGTTTATGTTTATTTATTATTTTTTTTTTCTTTTACATTGAGGACAATGTACTGCTTAAGTTTGGGGGTGGTGTACTTTTTATGTTTGGTTTATGTCAATCAGTTATCTTATCTTTGTTTACTTAAGTTTTAAGCTAGGTTTCATTTTTTTTGTTTAGTAATTATGATAGGAAAGTTGTGTCGTTTGAGCACTATTTAGCTTGCATCATAGGAGGCCAATGATAAGACAATGGTTGAAATTGAATATGACTTTTAGGAGATAATAATTGTTGTGATCTATCCTTGTTTTCTTGTGATTTTTTTTGCCATGCTGTGATTCTTTGAGCACTTTGAGCACTCACGCCTTGATCACCTAAATATTCTATACTTAGAGGACTTTTATGTTGATTAAGTGATATTTTTTATCTCAAATGAACGCTAGAACCTATTTGATAACCACTCGAGGCGAAATCCTAGGCTACACAACATTAAGGATATGATTTAGGCCATTTTTGGACCGTTTGAGCCTTTCAAGCCTACCATTGACATTATTTAATCACTAGTTACCCCGTTGAGCCTTATTATCTATTTTCTTTGTTACCCACATAATTAGCCTAGCCTTTGATTAATTTTATCATACTTGGTCCCTCACTCATAAGCATGACTAGTTTGTCCAGGAAATTATTTGATGGTAGTTGGTATGACGGGAGGATGGGTGGAGTTTTGAAGAATTTATCAAGGAAATATGTTTTACTATCATTCATTTATGGGTGAAGTTTTGAATATTATCATCAAGAGATTATATAGTCATGTTTACAGCTTTGGGTATTGCTATCAGGGGATTGTGTATTTATGCTTATTCATTGTGCTAAAAAAAAAAAAAAAAAAAAAAAAAAAGAGAAAGAGAAAGAAAGAAAGAAAAAAAAAAAAAGCTGATATATACATCAAGTAAATGTGAATGACAAAGGGAGTGCAACATAAGTTTGGGGGTGTACTTAGAAAGAAAGGAAGAAAAAAAAAAAATGAATGATGTTCTCATAAGGTCCTGAGACAAATTGTGTTTATGGGTGAATTTTGAGCTACATTATAATATCCTTTATCACACCTTTTTACCTTAGCCACACATTACAAGTCGAATAAAGTCCTAATGATCTTTGATGTTGCGATAGTCTACATTAGTGGAGAGTGGGTTTGAAAAATAGGCCTATGGATTTCATAAATTTCACTAATCTAGAGATCTTTCAAAATAAGCTTGTTGACATAAACTAATCCGAGTGTAGGTACATAAGTGCTAGAGGCATCACACACACACACTCGAGGAATTATGAGTATGGTAAACTTGAGATTTAAATTAATTTTTTTTACATGATCACAGTGGTTAGAGTTTCCTTTGAGTCATAAACTTTATGCAATCTTTGAGGCCAAGTATAATGAAAAATTAAATTGATGCTCGAACTACGTCGTGTGTTAGTGTCAGTCGTGTTCTTTTTGTTTTGTTCTTTGTTCTTCTTTTGTGTCTTTTGCTCGAGGACTAGCAAAATCTTAAGTTTGGGGGTATTTGATAAGTTAGTTTTAGGCTACTTAATTAGATGATTTTCACTTAATATTTTTGTTAGTTTTGAGCAATTTATAAGGATTTGATAATGTTTTATGTTCTTTTATAGGTTTTGAAGGGGAACGAGGCATAATGACAAAACACAGGGTAAAGCGGACTGAAAATTGAGCAAAAATATACTTGAGATGAAATGGAGCCTAGACGCCAAGTTATGGGCGCCTAGGCGCTCAAGACAAACGAAGTTACATACCAAAACCCGAGAGCAAAGCGCCTAGGCGCCATAACTGGAGCGCCTAGGCGCCATTTCATGAGGAAGCCATCCCGTGAGCAAAGCGCCTAGGCGCCACAACTGGAGCGCCTAGGCGCCATTCTATGAAGACAGGAGGCCGAGAGCAAAGCGCCTAGGCGCCGCAACTTGAGCGCCTAGGCGCTATTCCATCGAGAGGCGAATAAACACTGTGGCGCCTAGGCGCCACAATCCTGGCGCCTAGGCGCGATTTCGAAAAAAAAGGGCAAGTCGTCTGTGAAGCGCCTAGGCGCTACAATCATGGCGCCTAGGCGCCGTTGCGATTCCAGGTTCAATTAGAGTATAATTTTGTTCCAAAATTGCCCTTTTAAACCTAGCATATAAATAGAACATTATAGAAGGTTGGAGTACGAAAATTTTGACAGAAAGAAACGAAGAAAAGAGGAGAGAAGACACACACTACTTTGGAGAAGAAGATCGGTGCAACCCGGAGACAGAATCATCTTCTCATCCAAATATACAGTTCTTTCCTTCTACTTCTCATGTTTAAGAGATTGTTTAGGATGATTTTTAGTTTTATTATGAACTAATTTTCTTTGTTCTAGGGCTACGATGTAGCCGGATTATGAATGTTTACTTTTATTTAATTTAATTCAATTCGATGTTTATTCAGTATCTATGTTGAGTGTTTAATCTAGTCTTAATGCTTGTAAAAGTTTGCGCACCTTTTGCATGATTTGTGATTTAATTTGAGGCTGAGAAGCGATAATTAAATTAGACCATGATTGAATGCCATGAGATCATCATAGGATAGAGATATCTATGAGACTTGTGTAACACTATGAATTTCTTGTTCTTAATGAATCTTGGTAAGTTTAGAGTTTCCACAGAGATGTAGGAAATTTGCTAACTGGGATAAATTATTAATGCTTGAGAAAGATTAATGACTACTTAAGAGAAATTCGTTATCAGCATAGGAATAAATGTCAATTGATTAAATTAGATAAAGGTAGATATGATTAATCCGGTGAGTCAGAAACCCTAGAAGTCTTGATATATTGAATTCTCATCTGTCAAAGTTGCAATTTCTCAATTTTCATACATTTAGTTTGTCTTATGTTTACCAGTTCATCATTCCATTGTTTCCCATATTTCAGTTGTTCAAATAGAATTAGAGTTAAAGTAATTTGGTACTTAGTGACATTAGTCCTCGAGGGAACGATCTTTACTCTCACTTTATTACTTGTTAACGATACGTGCACTTGCGTTAGAAAATCCACAACAAAGATACACAAAAAGACTTAATAAATATTATATCATTAATTTAATTACATATAAAAAAACATGAAATATCATTCACTTGAAGTCTTAAGAAATGAATGTTATTGCGTATCATATCATTACGTATCATTGACTTATAAGCAGTAAGACACATAAAAAGACTTAATAATAATGTGTCATTAATTTAATTACAACACTCTAATTTCAATTTGTAAGTAAAACATATTTTATTAATTTAATTACGACACCCAAATTCCAATTTGTCGGTAAATCCAACTTGTCGATAAAAAAATTCTTCTTTTTAGGGAATTTTAAAATTATTATTTTAGATACCAATTTGAATGTAAGCAACAAACACCCTAATTCCAGGAATTTTTTTAAATATAATGATATCATAATCCATTTGAAATCTTAAATATAGTTATTCTAAAAAAGTAAATTAAAACTAACAATATCATTATTATGGCCATTAATATCTTTATACATATGCATTGGGACATATAAAAAATATTCATGAACTGCAGACATATTTTAATTCTACAAATAAAAAGGACCATATGTCTCATTAACCCTTGTTTAGTAATTAAACCATTTTCTAACAAACACAACGACACAACATGGTTTTTGTGGGTTGCTAAAAAAAATTAATTTAAATGTCAACCTAAACTTGTTAAAAAAAAAGATTATATTCGTGTCAACATGTATGATACTAAATTGAATTTTTAATTACTCTATGTTTTAAATGTTCTTTTCCCTACTTTTTGTTGGGTGTGTTTGGCAATTTTTAAGACCTAATTAGTTGTTTGCAGTATGGGTGATTTAATTATGCAACATGTTTTGTGTTGTTCTGATGTAATTTCAGTGTATACATTCTAGATTTAATTAATTTAAAAAGAAAACGTCATGTGCCATTAATAGGTTGTGGATTGATTTCAAGTTGAGTGCGTTGCAGATTGATTATGCATTGTATATCATTGAAGTAACGAGTTAGTTGTGTTATTATCAACTCGTGTTACGATGGGTTGTATTAATGAGGTTGAGCACTCTCAACCCATTTCACGTGTTGTGTTAGTATTAGTGTAAATTTTACAAATATTAACTGTCAACTAGACCCTAACATGATTTGCAAAGCACGATTGAGCTCTTTATGAGTGGAAAGAAAGTTAAATGAGATGCACACACTCGAATCTATTGTCAACAGCAATGGCATTCCATATGGAACACGAAGAAAAGGTCTGCTCTTTCTGAATTATTACACTAGCATCACAACTCGGGCAATGCAATTGGTTTTTACTTCTGAAATAGGAATCTTGAAAATAAATTATTGAGTCAGAAGTCTCTTCATGATAAGATTATTGCTTTTTAAAAATAAAAGGGACCTTTTGACTTTTGGGGTTTCTATCATTTTGTCCTATAAACTTTAAAAACCACCACTTGCTAGCCTAAAGCTTTTAAATCTTTTTACTTTATTTCTTTTGTCTAATGTTCAATAAAAAATGATAGAAATAAGCTCACGATGTGCATGTAGGGGTTGTTGAAACTATATATGGTTTGATAATGTCTTTCTCGCTCCTAATGTAGCAAAGCCTTAAATCGGAAATCCTCAAATTATGTTATTTCTAACATTCAAAATGAGAATATATATGATAATTTCACTTGAAACAAACAAAATTACGTTTTTGCTATTACAAACACTAAGGTATAACTCACGTGGGTCTCTTTTTATCACTTTTGATGGAAATTTAAACAAAAAAAATAAAGTAAGAAGATAAAAATTTGAGATAATAAAATAAAAAATTTTAAAATTTAAAAGAAAAAATAAAAGACGTCTCAAAATTCAATTCAAGACCTAATGACCCAACAAAAAAGTAACCTCGATGCTGGCATTGACTTTCAATAAGAAGAGTGAAAAACAAAAATAATAAAAAATAAATATTTTGGGCGATGACAATAGCAAGCGGACGTAGTTTGATTGGGTGAGATGTCCTTAGTATTCTAGTCAATTACAGAAATGCCACTATCATCTCCATGGCACGAGTCCAGCGAGTAGCCATAATCGCGCTGCGTTGTCTTTGACCCGTCTTGTGATACAAGCCGAAGTGCTTCTCGGGCAAATAATACTACTACTACTAATAATATTAATAACAACAATAATAATAATAAAATGCAAAGCCTAGCGGCTCTTTACCCCCCTAAAAAAAAAGAAAAGAAAGCTAATCGACAATAAATAAAGATTATTAGCCTGTTTGGTGTTAACTAGTTTTAACAAACTTTTCAGTTAAAAACAGTATAAAGCTCTAATATGTTACAGTAATAGTTTTAGTCACCATGCCAAAACCTTATACGTGTACAAATTTTCAATGTGCAAATATTTATAATTATTCGTTCTAAAAAATCTAGAATTATTTTCTTTGATCCTTGCTTACCAAGTGATCAATAGTATTTGGTGTCTTGTTAATGGTATGTTTAGAATGGTGTATTCTAGTGTATTGTGTGATTTTGTTAGATTGCAGTGCTGAACTCGTGTTGTATTAAGAAAACATGTTACAGTGTACCACATCTGTTTACGCATAGCGTATTAAGGTTAACGCATGAATGTTATGGTTATATTTCACTCAAAACGGTACAACCTATAAAAACTTGTTATGATTATAGGCAAAGTCTAGCTATAAATTTATATTTAAATCTATTAAGAAATGAAGAGCTCAAATCTATATACATTCAAATAAAAAAAAATAAATAAATAGCAACAAAAAATATACAATTGCACCAAAATGACATCCAATAAATTATAGCCCTCCACCTCAAAATTAAAATAATAATAATAATAATAAATTTTTTGCGACTAAAAATATGCAATTGTAGTAAAATTAGAGTTAATTGTGCGAAGACACGCAATAAATTATGGCGAGATTGTTAATTAATCAAGTTTCAATCCTTATTCAATATAATAGATATAATAGATTTAAGGGAGGATGTGTTAGACATGTATGCCCTAAGGAGTAAAAATGTAATACATTTTTTGAGACATTTTTATCAATAAAGAATTTATTCATTTATATATACCAAATCTTGTCCTCTTTACGTTTATATTTGTTGAATGTATGTTAAGCAGACAGTAGTCTGAGACTGTCGGTCTAAACCTTTAAGAATTGGGCATATGATGAACTGATTATGCGGAAGACACGATTCTTAAGGTGACGGTCTAAAACATATGATCCGCAATTAAGGGAATAAAGTTGGGCACTTTGTTCATGCAAAGATTGTTATGTTGTCTATATCCCTATAGGGAGATAGTTTGTCTTGACCATCGGAGTTGGACTCCGTGAATAGAAACATTGGCACGTTGTCATAGGTGATGATGTGTTGGATCGGGACACAAAGTGAATTGATATGGATTAATAATTCTGTCTTGACAAATCGATTCACTTTAGACAATCATTTGTATTGTATCTTAATCCTATGATGGATAGTGGGCTCGTTGTCTCGACTTGTGTCTTTTGATGTCCCAAAGGGTGGCTCCCACATTTCAATAGTGGTATGCATGTCGGTACGTTGGAGGCATGACTCTTGATAGCGTAGACTTGTTATTCATAGACATGGAATCTATAGCTCCTCTTTAGGAGTAATGATATTCTCTTGTATGCGTTATCCTGGAATTAAAAAACTAGCGCGCTCAACCATTTGGATACATAAGTGTAACCGAATGGTATACTATCTTTAGATGGTAAGTTTTCTAATAGTGAGATAATGGAACGTAAGATAAAAATAATCAGGAAAGTAAGACAGAACTTGTCCTTAAGCTGATTATGGATTATCATATGGGGATACGATACACTATGATATGTCATGGAGACTTAGCTATACGGGCTTCGTAATTTTATAAAGTTCGAGAGTGCAGCTCCAAGCTTTTAGTGGAGTAGCATTGGAGTTGATAATTATGAAATGTATATATGGGATATTGGGTTTCATGATTATCGAGAGCTTGAACTTTATAGGTCCATTTTGGTCCCCTTTGCTAGCTCACAAAATCCTGTAACGATACGGCGTGCTTTTTCAATAATTGGTGACTTATGTCGGATTTATCGAATTGGTTTAAAATTTGAAAGAATCAAATAATTCATGTCTGTTTATTGGTTGAATTAATTTTGTAATAAAATTAATTTAAGATAAACTGGTTGAATTATTGGGATCGGATAATTCTTGTCTGTTTATCGGTTGATTTAATTGGATAAATTAAATCAAGATAAACTTGTAGAATTATTGTGAATTGATTTATTTTCTTAGAGATTATCTTGATAAAGTTTATTTTGATCAGATAACTTCTCTATTGAGTTATTTGAATCAAAACTGAGACTTTATTCTATAGAATCTCGGGTGGAAAATAAAAGATTCGAGAAAATATTTACGCGGCAGTTCGGCCTGCCGATCAGCGAGAGATAAGATCATACGTTTTCACGCAGATCTTATCAGATATTGATCCGAACTTGATTATGTTTCGAGTTTTTTAGACCTAATTTGATAAGGACTGACTCTAGGACCAATCGCTATATAAAAGAGAGTAAGTCTCATGAGTTATTCAGATCAATTGAGAGATTAAGAGTGATACTCTTCTGGTGAGTTACTCAGATCAATTAAGAGATCAGGCTGTTCGGCCTGCCGATCAGCGAGAGATAAGATTACGCGTTTTCATGTGGATCTTATCAGATATTGATCCGAACTTGATTATGTTTTGAGTTTTTGAGGCCTAATCTGATAAGGACTGACCCCAAGACCAATCGCTATATAAAGAGAGTAAGTCTCATGAGTTACTCAGATCAATTGAGAGATTAAGAGTGATACTCTTTTGGTGAGCATCTAAAAACTCTCTGAGAGCTTTTGTTCACAAATCACGAACACTAGCTTTGGGTTCCTTCGATTGGTTGGAAGGAGAGTCATCGGTGGAAGAGTTGTACGTATGAGCCCATACTCACTCCGATCGTGGATAGAGAATAGCAAAGAAGACTAGTTGATTGAGGCTCTTCTGGAACGTTACTTCTCTTCACGGGTTGCGGAGGTTCTTCGGCACACAAATGTTAGTAAGATTTGTTTAATTTATACATATAGCATGTTAAACTTGTGTTTTGAAAAAATACTCTGATGTTAAATTTTTAAAATTCTTATTACGCACCTCACATTAATTTTTTTTTTCCAACAGAAGGTGTCAATTAAGTTGAGATGTTATATTATTTTCTTAATAATAATTACTCCATTATCCATCGCAAAGTTAACCCCGTCTTGTTTCATTGTTATTATACAAGTCTTTAACATGATACACAGCAAAAAAAAAAAAATAATAATAATAATTTTTTATAAAATTTATAATTACTTTTCTTACCTTTTATTTATTTTTAATTGGTCATCTCAAGCCATGTGACTCTCGGAGAGAATCCTAGACGTCCTAATTGGTTCAAGCCTTCGTAGCCAACAAAATTAATTTTTACAAATATATTTCTCTTTAAATTCTATCTTTTGTAGTAAAATATGCTACCTTTTAAATAATCAATTTTATAAAGCAAAGATATCTGTCCCTGAACAAAATGCCATATCTGTCTGAATTTTTTTTTTTTCATTGATGGATGGTAAGGCCATAAAACTTTGATTCCAAATTCAAAATCCTTCCATAAATATAATTCCAACAAAATATCTCCCCCCTTTTAAGTGACAAAATCTCGTTTCAACCAAAAAAAAAAAACAAAAGACAAAATCTCTCACTGAGCCACCGGCGAGTCTCTGACAACAAAATTTAATTTATTCCGCGAAAACCAATCAGAACGCGGGAAAACACCTTCCTTAATTTCAAGACAAAAATGAGCGACCCACACGAAAAGACGAAAAACGATCAAGCCGCTCCCCTATTTGGACAATTTCCCAGGAAACCAAGGGGGTTACTTTGGTAATTTGAGTATCCGGTCAACACTCGTTACACTTTTTCTGGCCTTTTTTTGTTTTAATCTTTCAAACTCAGCGCGCGAAAACGCTCTCTATGTCCCGCGCTCTTCCCACCTCTATTTCTTTCCCTCCCTAACGACAGTCTCAACCCCTCTTACTCTCTCTCTGTCTCTTGCCCTCTCTCTCTCTACCTTCTCCTCCACTCCTTCATCCGATGCAGCAGTACCGCAGCCACCAGCCCCACTCCACGGACGGCGGAGCGGCCACTCCAAGCTGCGGACAGGGTGGCTCCGCCGCCGTCACTCCTGCATCGACCACGAGCGAGTTCAAGCAGGGGAAGAAGCGCGGGAATTACAACTGCGGCCGGTGCGGGCTCCCCAAGAAGGGCCACTCCTGCCACGTCAGCGGTGCCGACTCCGCCTCCGCCTCCGCCACAACCCCAACCGACGCACCCGCTGATGTTTCAGCTAAGTACTTGCTGTCCTCCACCCGCCCTCCACCGCCACGTCAACCCTACTCTCACTTGCGCAGGGCGCTGTCCTTCGATGATGTTGATAATGCTGGCGGTTTCGATGCGCCGGAGGATGAGGCGGAGGAGCATGACGATTTCGGAGCTTCGATGGAGGAGATGGAGCCGGATCCGATCTCCGGTGGCCTCCCGGCGAGCTGCGTCTGGGAGGTGCTCAGGAGGCTGCCGCCGTCGGGGCTGCTGTCGGCGGCGAAGGTGTGCAAAGGGTGGAGGGAGACGGCAAGGAGGCTGTGGAAGGCGGCGGAGGTGCTGAGGCTTAGGGTTCCGCCGAGGGCTCAGGTCGGGCTTGTTGGATCTGTCTTGCACAAGTGCCCGGCGCTCGTGAGCCTCTCTCTTAGGATGGAAAGGTATACGGCTTCTCTGATCGGACGCGATCTCGCAGATCTGGGGTTTTCTTCGTTTGTTCTGGCTTTTGGGACGAACTTTAAAGATTAACTTGATGAATCAACAGAACGAACACGATCTGAACTGTTTCTAATTAAATAGTAAAGATAAAACAATAGGTACATAAAACTGTGGTTTGATCCGAAAATTTAACGATGAGAAATGGCCTCAAATTGCTTCGATCTATTGCCAGAAGGGCAAGAGATGATAAAATACTGTTTGATATAAGAGCATTTTGAATGTACTATTTTCAATTTGCATTTAGAAAAGTGTTTTGCAAATGCTGATTGCTGAAGGCGAAATTTCTAAGTTCTAGACTTGCTAATTGACAAATTGAAGAAAAATAATAATTCCATATAACTAATTTAGCTGATCAATCGAATTTTTTTAAAGACAAATGATTGATGTGTTTTCATTTCTTTTATTTGGCTGCTGCAGTGATGTGGACGCAACGATGCTGGCTTGTATTGCATTTTCATGCCCAAATCTTGAGTTTATGGAGATCTCTAAATCTGATGCTGCACTCAATCGGATCACTGGGTAAATTTCTGATCTTGGTCCTTTTTATCTTCCGAAAAACTCTTGATCTAATTGCTTTAACAAAGAATCCTAGTATTTGGATGTAACTGCCCTGGATTTATATTTGTTGCTATTGCTATTTGATTCGGTTTCGATGTGAACTTTTTTCCTTGATGTGTGTCTTGAGAGAATAATGGTTGGAGTGAATCTAAGAAAGTGAAGGCAATGTTTGGCTCATGATCTGTTATATTGACTAAAAATGCAGTGATGAATTGGGCCGTTTCCTTTCCGATAGACGACTGCTGAAAAGTATTAAGATGGAAGGATGTTCTAATTTAGGGGGTTTTGTTCTCTGTTCATCGAGTCTTTCTACACTCTGGCTTTCAGATCTTTCCTCTCTCTCTAAGATGGTGATTATCTTTTGATTGTACTTTCACGTCCCTTTTTTTGTTATTCATTTTGGGGTGACTTCTTTTACTCACTCACGTCTCCTTAATGCAGGTTTTTAATTGCCCTAATTTGAAGGAGATTTCCTTAGAATTTTCTCGTAATCAAAATGACAGTACTGACCTTATTACAATGGTTGATTGTTTGGGGAGGAGTTGTCCAAGGCTGCAAAACATCCACATTGCCTCTCTTAGGCTTTCCCATGCTGTTGTACTTGCCCTTACAGCTGCTCAGTTAAGGTCGGTCACGTGAATTTATTTCATTAGGCAGCTGTCATACCTTATGATAATTTGTTGTGTCTTAATTTGAACTATGCATAAATATTGACCAAAATGTCTAATGTTATTGGTTGTTTATCCATATACAGGGGGTTAAAAATGCTTTCACTTGTTCTTGGATCGGAAATCACTGATGCTTCAGTTGCTGCCATTGCTTCCAGCTATCCGGATTTAGAGCTGCTTGACCTTAGTGGGTATGTTGTCAAATCCCAACTTAAATTCACGCATGTCCTTAAAAATAATTGTTCTATCTAGATTATTCAATATTAAGTGTTTTGAGGTAAGTCTGTAGCTCAAAATGTCATCTCTGTTAGCTAACTTGGTTACCATTTTTGATGTCTGGTTTGATTCTAGGTCCGGCATCAGTGATAGCGGGATCGGCATGATCTGCAATGTGTTCCCAGACACTCTTACAAGGCTCCTTGTTGCTCTTTGTCCTAACATTACTTCAAGTAATTACTTAGTACAAACTTTTTGGATTGATGCACTATCAAATTTGTCGTCTTTTGTTTATTGAATCTTGGTTTGACTTGTATCTTTTTTCGGTCATCCTTTTCAGGTGGTATCCAATTTGCCACAGCTCAATTGCCTCTTCTTGAACTTATGGACTGTGGCATGACCATTTGTGATCCCAATAGTCCTATCACGGAAGAAAGCAGTGGCTGTGAATTACAGAAAACATCTAATGCCAAAGTGCAGCTTATTAACCAGAAGCTGATCATTAAGCATAACCGGCTAAAAAAACTAAGCTTGTGGGGTTGTTCTGGCTTGGACGTGAGATTCTAAAACTTGACAATTCCAAGTTGTTTATGTTAATCTACCTTTTTTTCCTTGGGAATCTTACACTGGGAACTGACATGCAGGCTCTGTATCTGAACTGTCCACAACTCAATGATCTGAATTTGAACTCTTGCAGGAACTTACATCCAGGTACTCAAATTGATTTCTGCCCCTTATCCTTTTCTTTAAAGTTCATAATTTATTATGAATGTTACTAATTACGAATGTATCTGTATCTCCAGAGAGATTGTTGCTCCAATGCCCCAACTTAGAAAGCGTGCATGCGTCCGGTTGTGAGGAATTGTTAATTGGGGCTATACAGTGTCAGGTAAAAGTTTGATCTTATGGTCTTGCTACTGAGTAATCATTACTAGTGACTTAGAAAGTTTATCCAGGCTGAAATCAAATCCATTATGTATTTATTTGACATTTATACACCAAAGAGGTTTCTGAATCCTTAAGTAAATTCAAACCGTATTTAGATGACATTTTTGGTTTTAGAGGCTTCAGTTGACTGCAACTTACGAATTGTCTCAAATTGCACTTCGGTGTATATTTCAGGTCAATAATCGTTTTGACACTGCAGAAAACGTATTACTGTGTAAACGTTTTGGTGATGGCTCAAAGAGAGTTCGGCTTCCACATTTTCTCAGCACACAGGTAAAATTTCAAACTCGAATTTGGTATTGATACAAATCAAGTCTTGTAATCTTGCAATATTTTCGCCTACTCTACACTAATGCTTGTATGACATTTTTGTCTCGTTTCTTTTGCAGCCGTACGATGATGACAAAAAGCGGAGGAGGGTTGAAGGGCAGAAATGTAATGTTATTGTAAGCTGATTACATGGCTTCTGAACATTTCTTTGCTGTAAAGATGGCGCAATCTCTTGTTTGTTGTGATATTACTTTCCCATGGCCGCGTGGCCCAGTTACCAAGTAATTTAATGTGCCCCAGTCGGCTTGACATTGTTCTGTTCCGAACAAACTAACAGTGGGAACTTGTGATATTTATAACTCATCTTCAAATAAAAATTTTATTACTTCATCTTCATGTGCCTCTTTTTTGTTGAGTTTACGCTAAAAGCGACCAGATGAGGCATTTTAACGGCTCAAGGCTCTCGCAATTTTGTCAGACATAGACTCACAGTACACCTTAGCATCAAATGTCTTTATTTTTATTCTTAAAACCCAAATGTCTTTTTGTTGGTGCTTGTGATGAATTTGATCATGCATACCTCAAGCTGAGGCAATTGATTCTCAAGTGATTCGCTGTATCCTTCAACAATTTTCGACAATTTTTCTTCGGTTGACTATTATACCGTTTAACAAAAATTTTGATAGGGAATTTTTTTTTCCATAAATGTGTCTGTATAATCAATTGGATTGTAAAGATTCACTTGTAAGTAAAAACGACAATCATTTTAATTTATGCGGACAAAATAACATGATAAAAAAAAAATGGTCAGTTCAAAACGACTTGACTTAACCACAATAACCTGAAAGCGACAACGTTATAAAAAATGCAAATAAACTTAAAAACGACAGCAGTATGTTAAACTACACAACGACAACAGCCTGGAGCAGCCTCAAACCGGCAAGGAAATGCAAAACGGCATCACCTTGAAATACGACAATATAATGATTGAACCAGGCAGACTGAATCCCCACCTTGAATCATAATAATAATCTTACTTCTAATAATAAGCAAACTCAAATAAAACCAAGATAATCCTAACAAAACTCCAACAACTCTAACTAATAATAATTAAATAAAATAGCTTAAATAGCCTGAAAACGACAATGAGATGTGAAACGCCATCACCAGGAAAAGCGACAACGCAATGATTCGACCTTGTTCATAATAATAATAATCTAAATTCTAATAATAATCAAACTCAAGTAAACTAACAGAACTTCAATACTTTAACAAATAATAGTTAAATAAAAATAGCTTAAAATAACTCAAATTCTAAAATAATTCATTATAGTCTCTTTTAATTGGATCATGGAAACATTCGAAGTTTAGTCTTAATTACATAAAAAATAACTTAAAATAGTTCAACTCCTAAAATAATTCTAATTAGTCTCTTTTAAATATCCTTAAAGTCCTCTTAATTGATTCACAAAAAAAAAAGTCCTCTTAATTGGATACATAGTATCACTCGAGAGTTTTCCCAAAAACAAAAAGGCCTTTCGATAACTATCGATCGATCTTTTACGTACGAACGAACTACACGAACTAAAAATACTTTTGCGTTGAGCCACGTGTCACAGAAATCCTAGTCCTTTACGATTTGCATATAAAGTCCATTAGAAATATTAGCGGGTCAGAGAGAGAGAGAAAAAATTCCCAACCTCAAACTTACGACGTTTTTTCGAACTCCGATTCTTAAATCAAATTAACAAGCAAAGAAGAGAGAGAGAGAGAGAAAAAAAAAAAAAAAACCTTTGAATTTTTGCTGTGTCTTGTTCGGCCATGGAAATCTCTCTGTCTTCGGCAACTGCAAAGTGTTACTTGGGCTGTTTTTCACCAGGTTCTTTCACTTTCTTTCTCTCGTTCATAATTCAAGCAATTTTTGTTGCTCCAAGCCTGTTTTACATGATTAATGCGTAAAATTCACGCCTATAACGATCTTTTATCCAATTCGATTGTTAGAGAGAAAAGTTATAATTCTTGTTTGTTAATTTGCTAGTTTTGGTGCCTTTAACACATGGATTTTGAAGTGCATTCTCAGTTTCGAATTCTGGTGTATCACATTGTAAAATTGTGTGTTTATTTGTTTATTTTTATTGCTTTATATATATATATATATACATGGCAACAAATTTTCCAGTAAAAAAGAGTTGTTTGTATCAATTTTTATTTGTTTTTCTCTTTCACTAATTAGATTTTGTAATAAAAAAATGCTTTATCTATATGCAGATTCATTGCTGCTTAAAAGATCAAAACTCTCTCCATGGGATCGCTATTCAATTCCCTTATCTCAAACTAAAAGAATGGCGCAACCTTTGTTTGCTCAGACTGTAACTCTATTTCGGAAGAATAACTCTGTGAAGGTGTTAATTTGTTCAATTTATTTTTTATTTTTTTTACCTGAAATTATTTATTATTTTATTTATTAGTATTTTTACCTGAATTAGTATGTTTTGATAGTTTTTTTTTGTTCTTGTATGTTACAGACTATCTCTTGTCAAAAAAAGGAAACTTTTGCAGTAGAGGGCAGGTACACCATGTCATCCTCACTAGTTAACAAAGCTATCTGCAATTTGTTTCTGGTTTATATGTCAATTGACGACTGATAATATCAATCTTGTTCTATCTTTAAAGGTCTATTGATGAGATATACGACACTTTAGCTTCACGTCTTCTCCCAACCGCAGCAGTAACAGCGAACCCCGGTTTCAAGTAAGCGCTAGCTTCTCATCCAAAGAAAACATGTCGACTTTTGTGACATTGCAGTAACTAGATCATTTCTTTCATAGTTGAGAACTTTAATGTCCAATTTTTCACTCATTGCATTTCAAGTTATTTTGGCAAGAATCTTTAACTTATTTCAATCCATCTGACCGAAATGGCATGCAGATATATTGTTGGATTGGCTGGTCCCCCTGGATCTGGAAAGTCTACTCTAGCATCCGAAGTGGTGCAGCGGTTAAACAAGTTATGGCCGCAAGCTGCTTCTTCATTGGATTCTCAAGTTAAGCCTCCAAATGTTGCTACAATTATTCCAATGGATGGATTCCATCTTTATCGTTCCCAGCTGGATGCAATGGAGGTAAATCTTTTTTTCGATTTTCTAATTTTTTCCACCATATTTGCACTACAGTTATTGGATATCTCATTCAGATAAGCCCTAGCTCAGGGTCCAAAGATGCATTGCAATACAAAACTGCAAGAAAATTTTACCCTGATTCAGTCGTATAATTTGGCAATTGTATGTATGAGGAGAACATTGCATAAAATTTACTGTTTGTCTTTGGAGAATAGTCTGTGTTCTGTTTGTTTACCTGTTGCGTACATAACATAAGTTGCCATGTTCTTGCATACAATCTTTTTTTCTTGTCGTTTCTGATCATTTATCATGTTCTTGCATCTAGGATCCAGAGGAAGCTCATGCAAGAAGGGGAGGTAAGGTTTTCATTTCTTGTCGTCATTGATCAATTAACTTGTTACACTCCAAAGTTTTAATCTTTCCCATTGGTGATTCCAGCTTCGTGGACATTTAACCCGGAGCTACTACTTACATGCCTCAAGACTCTGAGAAATCAGGTGATTATTCATTAATTTGCTGGTGACAATTTGCAGTAATTTTACTTATATCTTAAAAGTCGTATCCTATTACCACATAAATCACTCCCTAAAGAACCTTTTGGTTGTTCTATCTAGAGAGATTGCAAGCTTAAAGTTTACTGATATGTCTGCCCATTCGCTAAGTAATATGTTTTCAGGGATCAGTTTCTGCACCTTCGTTTGACCATGGTGTTGGAGATCCAGTTGAAGATGATGTCTTTGTGAGCCTTCAGTAAGTATTTGCGCCTCTAACATGAATTGTTTATCGACATACTTAGTTTGGATGTTGGAGCAAGCATGTTTTCAAAATACATTATCGTTGGAAAATACAAAAGATCCTAGGAACTCTAACTTATTTTGGCTCAATGATTAATCTTTCAAAAACACAGCAACATGAAACTCTAATTAGGTCTTGGTTATAGTGTGTAATGGGGGATCACGTTAAATTTCTCTGTTCAGGCACAAAGTGGTTATAGTAGAAGGAAACTATTTGTTTTTGGAAGATGGTACTTGGAAGGAAATATCATCTATGTTTGATGAGAAGTGGTAAGAGTTAGATACTTACGGGCTTTTGTATCTAAAGCGTTCTGCAAATTTTATTTAGTTCTTCTAAGGTGTCAGTTTTGTTTAATATTCCTTTTTCTTCGGTCTTCAAGGTTCATTGACATCGACGCCGACAAAGCTATGCAGCGGGGGCTAAAGAGACATATCTCCACAGGAAAACCTCCAGCTGTTGCTAAATGGAGGGTAAGCCTCGTATTAAAGTTTTATTCTAGTCAAATAAATCCTGCTAGTAAATCGTGTGACTTTTAAGTATTATGTTACAGATAGAGTACAATGACCGGCCCAATGCCGAGCTTATAATGAAATCAAAGAGGAAAGCAGATTTAGTGATCAGATCAGTTGACTTCTGAGGGTGAAATTTGTTGGGTAGGCGATAAAGGAAGCTCTCTCAAACCAGTGGAAGACAATAAACCAGAAGCCAAAATTGGCATCATAATTTTGTTGTGTTGTGCTAAATTCATGGATGCTAAAACGGTCATATTTCATTCATCCACCTTTGGAAGATGCCTTCAATGTTGCAACTCCTACATTTAATATAACATAAAGTTTATTGGAATTTTTACTTTTACCTCATTGTCTTGACCATGGTAAGGAAAAACATTAATTGCCGTATTGCCGACTAGCAGCAATTTTGCATTGCTATTTTCATCATTGACTCTTTTTTATACAAAATTAAACCATAAATTGTAGTTCAAACATAATTTATTACCGTATTTTCTTTTATAAAATTTAAAAACAAATTGTGCGTGCCGCCAAACCACTTCTCGCCTATATAAGATAAAGCTGGTCTCTGCCGATAGACAGGAAATTGTAGTTGTACTAGGAGCAGTGTGGTGCTGCTCATGAATACTTGGAGAGACTCACGCACAGGGTTTGTCTAAACACTAGTGGAATCTGTTGGACATGATTGGATTATCCTTGAGTAGAATATTATGTCAAAAGAAGAGAAAGGCAAACCAGCTTTTAGAGAGAGCAGCTTTTCTTGGGACTAGTAATTCAAATATATTTGAGTAGGGATATACATTAGCCTCTTAGCATTGGTTCTTGTAAGGCTTCTTAAACTCACAAAAAACATTATCTTCTTTCACCAAAGATCAAATCTTCCAACTATTCTTAATAAAGTCCAACTAAATCATTTCACTTCAGCCCTTTTGTTTAGGCCAAAAGCACAAGGAAAATATAATTGTAATAGGGTATAATTGTTTTGCCTATCAGGAGGGCAAAGTCTTTTTAACCGTTTAATTAAATCTTAACGTGGACATACGTAAGTTGAACTCCTCAAATTTAATTCTACGACCAAAAGAACTTGGCGTATTACTAGGACAAACAAAAACAAGGGCTTTTCACGCTAAGATTTCCTTTGTTTTGCTTAGATTACAAAAACACGTTTCACTGAAGCAAGTCACTTCAACGGCCCCCTGAATCTTCAAAAGAATTACAGAAACTGTCCTTTCATTACTCAACCCCGACACCAAAGACTTGTTTAACCATTAAAATTTTTTAAGATGAAAATACCCCTCCTGGCTTTAGGAAATGATTTCAACTACATTTAGGAACTAATAGCGACGCTTTTACCCTTATTTAATCCAATAAAATGATGTTAAGTAATCTTTGAGCACTCACAACTATTATTTGCACTTAAATGGTTAAAAAAAAAAAAAAGAAATGACATTATTAAGGACTAAGATCAATGCAACAAGTATCAGCAGTCTAGATTGCTTCGTTACTTTGATCATTTTACATGAAAAGTTAGAGTTAGAGTAAAGAGACGTTGATGTAAAATGTTTTGATCCAAGAAATGCCTTTACAATTTGGACAAAATATAAAGGATGTTAATGTAACTCTCTCGACAAAGTAACCTGCATACCATAAAAAGCTGAAAAAAAGATGTTTTTCTCAATCTTAGTATTATTTTCTTAGATGGTCTCTGGTATCGCATCAAATTGGTCCAAAACTTATAACTTCATTTATTCGTAAATGTAATTTTATTCATGTGTTAGGTGTAACCTTTAATTTGATTGCATATAACACTTGATAAATGTAGTCCAACAAATATAACAATTGTAGATTAAGTTTCAATAAACTAATAATTATACAAACATATAAATAAAGTTATATTACAAATAAAAAATATTACATTCATCGGACTGGTTTGGGTGTCAGATTTAAGCAAAACCCTATTTTCTCCTATTTATTTGTTTATTGATTTTCGTGAGGAAGGCGTTATGGTCAAGCAACGTGCAACCATGCCAATTTTGCCTCAAGGACAAAGAAAGAACAGTTATTGACCGAATCCCAAGACTTTTGAATGGGCTTGTCATCCTAGTGACAGACACAAACGACAGTGAGTTTACTCCACATACCCATAATTGCTCAAAGAAAGAAAAGAAGCTCATCTCTGGGTGTTATTTGACATCATCTCTCCCCAATTAAAATTTATCATGCATGCTCTGCCTCCTCATATAACATAGGTGTGAAATGAAAGATTTGACCCTTTTTTCTGCTTATGTGTCACGTTAATGTAAGATACATTATGTGGATCACTCCAAGAACCCACTTTATCAAAAGGAATAATATTACTCTATATTATGCAATATATATATATATATATATATATATATATTTAAAAAGGTCAATATCCATTAATGGAAAACGTCATAGACACCAGATATATTCTGTCAGATTGAAGAGATTAGAGAGAGAAAGAATTAATTAATTGTTTAAGAACAGGTTGTGTGATAAAACAATGCAAATTTTGTACAATAATTTTTCATGCAGAGAATGCAAGTTCATGTGCCAGCAACCACGCTTGACATAAATTTCCGACCATGTATTGATTACAATATTGGCATTATACACACACACACACATAAGTGGTTCTTTCATTATTGTCACTCACTGGTCAAAACGCGTAGATGCATTATTTATTGTAGTTCCCTCACTACTTCTCTCAAACTACGTTAACAGACTAACTTTGTTCACGCTTGTTGACTGTTATAAAACAGACTTTGAAGATTTTCATAGAGAGAGAGAGAGATGTATAATTATGTTAGCATGGAAGGGCTCTCTGTCGTGCATGAGTTTTATTTCTAATTGATTATGAATTTATTGAAGAAGAAATAATAAAGACAATAAAAAAAGAGAAATAATAATTTAAGGAAACTGGCGGTGTATAAACGCTCCATAGTAACATGCACATGTCATTGTTCCCCTCCTTCAATCAAAAAAGTAACCATTAACTCTACCCAAATAATATCCTTTGGTCTATAGTTTATAGCAACTAGAAAATTTTTTTCCCCTCAAAAAAAAAAAAAAAAAAGAAAACTTGAGGATTTTTTTTTAGCAAATTTATACATACCATGAAGAGAGAACAACTACAATAATGTAACATGATGAAAAAAATAAGGTTATAATTAGTTAAAATGGAATAAATAGAATTTAAGAAACAATAAGGGCACAAGAACTACAAACAAACCAGTACATTGTCACATTTATTATTATTAGGCAAACCATTAAGACTAAACAAGCAAGACATTAATAAAGCTGAGTATCTTGAAACATAGGAGTTTGTATTGTCTCTGTCCATGACAAAGAAGAAGAAAAGGACAAAAAAAACCCAAATTAATATCTCTCACGGTAATTATATATCAAACCATATTTGATACAGATAAAAACACCCTAAGAAACTTGCTCAATCCATCTTCACGCTTTCTAAAGTTGTTCTTTTAACATTTATTGCAGCGATTGCGACGAGATCAAAGGAGCAGGCCGTGCCATATTGGTCACTTTGTAATTTAGCTTCTATTCTTGCATTTCTCCATGGCCCTTGGTGCTGAGATAGCCAACAATATTATTATTAACATATATATATATATATATATATATGTCTACTATTAACCAGATCATCATGTATTAATATATGTTATAGGCCGTTTGGGAAATAAATTTGAACAAACAAAGCTTGGGTTAAGGAAAGATAAGTAGCAAACTCCATTCCATTCTAACCCCATGTTGTAGTGTTTGAAAACTAAGTTTTAACTTCAAAGTTTCAACTCTTATAATTTAAAGCTCATATGCAACTGTGTAAAATACAAGTATGTTATAGTATAAAGCTCTTATCTGCTATAGTTTTTAAGTTCTTATTTCAAGTTCTAACTTGATTCTTAAACACTCTTACCGGGTTAAATCTTATTTTACTAATTTTAAGTAACATTTTTATTATTAGCTAATTAATGTGCAATTGCAGAAACTTACCGAGTCCAACGGCCTCCTTTCCTTTCATAATGCGCAACCTCTTGCATGATTCAACGAACATCCTGGTCGACCCACAAAACAAATACATTATTTAGGCAACAGAAAAAAAATAAATTTGTATTTTAACTTTTTTTTTAATTTATAAACTTTCAATTCGCATTTAAATGACAAAGAATTTGATTACTATAGCTAAAAATAAAAAATAATAAAAAAAGAAAATTTATTTGAGGAAAATCACGAAGATTAGAATGAAGATGATTGATGAAGAGTACTTACTCCCAGGGGACATCGCCAACCAGCATCCAGTCACCGTCCTTGTCTTCATATGTGGGAACGTAATCAGAGCCGTTCAAAAGATCCATCAATTTGCTCTCATTCAGGAAGGCCTTCATTCCTTGGGATCCACAGTTACCTTTAATGAAAAACCAGATAAAATTTGTGAACAACCCAATTTTTTTTTTAAAATACATTACTGTAACAATTGTTGATTGGGATACAATTTCGGTGCCCAGGAACTTAAAACTCAAGGTTGACATATAAAAGTGTGTGAGTACACAGATATGAGGCATATATAATAAGCTATATAACATCTTGAAAAAATGTTACATAAATATATTGAAACATATAGAGCTAATTAAACATTGATTTTTCTAACCACGTAGAAATCATTAATGGTTCTGTTTGGTTTAGTTTTAAGAATTTTTAAAAAGTTTTCGTGTATTTTTTAAAGCAAAAATTTTAAAAACATTCTCAGTACAATTTTTAAAATTTTTTATTTTTTAAAACAAAAACATTTTCACCTATTTTGAAAACCATATCAAACGGCCCCTATGATTTTGTTTTATTTTATAATCTGTGAATATGATTGTCAAAAATTAGTAATACATAAAAATGTAGTACAGATATATTTCATATATAATTAATTACCAAGAGTGAAGGAACTGAACATTTTGGTAAGGGTATCAGACAGCTCTTGGTAGCTCTTGTACATTTTCAGATCAACCTTCCTGAGATAAGGTGCACCATCCATGCTAACCTTCACAAAACCTGCACTCCCACCGGCAGTCATCGCCTTCTCACTCTCATCAGCGCTGCTCTTTTGGACGGCCAACATGTTCTTTCGGAATGATCGGACTGGTGGCCATCCCACAACTTGTGCCCTAGAAATTCAATATATATACACACATATATATGGATTAGTATGAATTAATATTTTATCTAAGTTATAAAGTTAATTATCCTCTTCGACGGTGGAAATTAAAATTTCTAACAAAAAAAATTGAAGGGAACATAATTAAGCAGTTTATTATTATTTTTTTTTTAAAAACAAAGATTAAAATCTAGGTACTTGTAAATTATTGAAGAAGTTATCACCTTCTATTTATGCAAGCGGAAAAAGAATCATGGACAGGTGTGTTTTGATTTGCTACAATTAGTAGCTGCTCAATTATATTGGTCAATTATGTGCAGTACTTAGACTAGCTAGAGAAGTATTTGTTTCCTTTATATCGTCATGAATGAATCGTTACATTTATTCAGATGTAAAATGTTTAATAATATTGTTGATCTGCAAGAACTGAATCCTTTTTATGTGTAGAGTTCTAAGCTTCATACCCTTATATATATTCAAAAGATTAATCTATGTAATTATTTTCCTTCTTATATAAACTTATTTTTAAGTATTTAATTTTCTTTAATTTGTTCGAGTAACAGAACTCTCTCTCTCTCTCTGTTGGTAATTATAATGACTATTTTTTTTTTTTAGAGAGAGAATTGTAGTGGTAACTTATTAAATTATTTTTTGTAATTCCAAGAATTACTTTTTGAGAACAGATCGACAGTGAAGAACCGAGTTTCTATTTTTTGTGGTGAACAATTTATCAACTCAAGGCCAAGGGGAGACTATTTAAAAAAAAAAAAAAGGAAAAAAGGAAAGAAAAGGGAAAGGAAAGATAAACAAGTCCTTCGAAAGTTTACAATTGTTAAGCATGAGAAAAAGGTTGTTATGAATACTTAATTAATTGGTGAAAAGAAGAGAAAATTTTCAGACGCACTTAGTTCTACGGTCAAGTTTTAAATTTCCTTTCCGATAAATTATCTTAATTAGAGATCATTATATCCATCATCTCTTCTTAACAGGTTTTCTCTTTCTAAGTTTTCATGAATTCTTTTTCTTTTCTTCATTCTATTGAAACAAGATCTAGGTCCTTCATCATCTTCTCCCTAAGCTTATAGCTATAGAAATCAAACCATGCCACGAAAAAAAAAAAAAAAATCTTCACACGTATACACACACACACGCTTGTGTAACTATTCACGCAAATGAAAAATACATACAAATATACATGCATATATAGCTACATAGATACATACATACATATATGTGATGAACTTACTTGGCGGGAGGCTTAGCAGGATCAGCAGGGAGAAGATTCTTCTCCTTTTGCATATTCAAGGTCTTGTTAGAAGCCTTGTCATGATGATGATGACGATCAGCAATAATAACATTATGATCAGTCTTCATTGCCTGTTCCTTGGAGGAAAGATTCAGCTTCAAATCCACATTATCAACACTCTCATCACTACTCTCAGTCTCAGAAAAACCTCTCTTCCTCACCACCTCTCCTTCACTTCCTCCTCCTCCGCCGCCGCCGCCACCGCCACCGCCACCCGGCAACCCTAGCCTCAGCTCAGTCTCCTCAAAACCCATGATGATGATGATGATCTTCCAATTTGTTTTGTTAGCTAGCTATCCCTCAATAATTTTTTGCACACTTTTTTGTTTTTTTGCTCTCTTGCTCTTTTTTTTTTTGGCCTTGTAGTGTTTGTTGTTTGTGGTAATAATAGTGACGCTAGGGAAGGGGAATTCTTTGGTCCTGGATGGGTATTAATATCAGGACTGGGGATTAGAATTGGCATTTTCTTAGCTTTCTTTTATTTTCTTTTTTTTTAAATTTTATTATTTTATGTTATTTGTGTGTGTGAGAGAAGGTTGGGAAATGGAAGGGTGACACGTGGCAGAGTTGTGAGCTGGAATCTTACAAGCTTGCCGGGGTACGTGACGACAGGGTGATGCTATATACCCTATGATTGTTGGATGGAGAGAGTGGAAACTACAAGATTGGAAGTAGACACCCCATCTTGGTTTACTTTCATCATGTATATCATGTATGTATATACATATATGTGCTTGCAAAATGTGTGTATACACATTGAGAAGTCTACTATACCTATGAGTTTAACAATACCAGTTAGTTTTAATTCTTTGTTTAATTTGGGTTAATTTCCTTTTAGATATATAAATCATGTTCTCTCATGAGCTACTTACAAGAAAAAGAAAAATCAAAATAATGTGAAAAGGAAGCAAAATAAGGCTAGCAAAATATATTGTATGTAGAGGGAGTTTTGATCACCGGTTCAACCTATCAATTTGAACTAAAAACATCATAACAATTCAAATTTTATGAGAAAAAATATTGTAATAAAACTAGTTCAAACAGAAATTTTTCGGATTCAAATAGGTAAAAAAAAAACCATTAATTTGATACATTAGAATATCAACTGAAAACAATTATGAAGCTACTTATAGTTAAGTGGAGGCATATGTCCTCACTCAATTTTTGAAGTATTATTTTTTTGCCCACAATTTTTTTTTAAAAAAATTTAGTTATCCTTGTTTTACATGAAAAATTATAGTTGTATCCCCACTAAAAAATTGAAAGATATCATGGCCTACTTTTTTAAGAAAAATTATGATTTATGCCTACTTAATAATCAAAACATAAAACTATATCTGAATGCAATACAAATTATCAGTAATTTTTTACACAGTGTCTCTTCTGACAAAAGCTTGTGGCTCTACCACAAATGAAAAGGGAGTGTTCCAAGGTACTAGACACTATATGATAGCATTACATACACCGAGCTGTATATGTAGTCAGCATTTGAAAACAAATTAAAGTAGTGTTTAACTTGTTAGTCATTTTTTTATTTTAAAAACACAAACCCACGTTGGTACTCCTGTAAAAAAAAAAAATTCAACCGAGATAGAAATGCAGTTTAGCTTTGTTTTTTGTCTTGATTTGTTTTATTTCTTTTTTTTTTTTTTTGGTCAGAAGAATAATCAATGTAATGAATGTACAAGTCTAGTTATTAGCTAGGTAGCAAGCTAGTGGAACTCATGCGTGGAGGTCATAAATAGTGTTTGTGGAGCAAAGTTTAATTTGACACGGAAATGACCTCCTTCAATAAATTTAACTTCGTGATTCCTTCTCACGAGATTAAGTTAATGGATTAAGAGAGATTTTCCCTCAATTAAGTTAATAGATTTTAGTTTCCCCCGAAGATTATTGGCACAAATTCATAGAAAGTACTGCATTGGATCAGTAAATTTCAGAGATCAAGAAGTTCATTTTGTCAACTTGCATAGTATTTGATTTAAAAAAAAAAATTGCACTGTATAAAAGTTAGCTGAACTTATTGAGAGACTCGATTAACATGAGGGAAAACTTATATATTGGAAAGATATTTTCGCAGTTATTTTGGGCCTGTTTTGTTTTTAATTTGTTTTCTCTTCGACTAAAAACCAAATATGGGTTTGTTTAACATTTTTTTTAAGCCTCGTTTTGGAGTTCTGATTGTGTTTGGGTAAATTTTTCAGTAGTAGAGTTTTTGGGCATCCAAATAAGATTTCTGGGCAAAGCTACAACAAATTTCTCACAACAGTTCTAAGAAGATTTTGGTAGTTGTGTTAGAGTTTTAGTAGGATTATTAAAAGGCCACTCTTAACATTCTTGGTGCTTCACAGAAAATTTATGGGTGGATTTTAACTTTTATTCTTGAAAAATATTAAGTCTAATCAGTTTGTCCTTAATGACTTAAAACGACGTAAAACTTTTATTTTACTTATCACAAGTAATAACTTAGATACTTCCATCAATGAGACGTCAATTTTTTAATTAGTTAAATAATTTATAGGCCACATAACTACTTTGACAAAGAATAATATGGTAAATTTAAATAAAACAAACTTTATATTTTACGAAATTAAAAAATAAAAAACTCTTACTTGCTCTAACCTTAGGTGTCGTTCTTTGCTCGCATCTAATTTATGTCCATTATCCTCCTATGTATACGGCTCTTTCAGGCAATTACGTGATCCACATGTGATTAAAACCGTTGAAAATTATTTTATTGATAAAAATATCAAAGCTATAACTTAATTATGATAAACTCAAGGAGAGCATCATATCGTTTTGAGATATAAGAGGTAAAGTGAGATAATTTATATCTATTGTAGGCCAAATTCAAAATTAATCCAAAATTTATATTTCGTTTCTTTTTTATAAAATGCTTTTGAAGAAAATATGGTTACAAACATTGACACATCTTTTACTCTTATTGTCTAAAAGTAAAAGGGAACATCATACGTTATGGACCATATATTTACCGATTTAGGTGCTCTTGAGGACAGATTATAATGTTATCATTTCAAGAACCACGATCAGATTTCAGCGGGATTTGTTAACCAATGTAAGAGGCAAATCGTCTTTTTCTTTTCAACTTCCTTTCTTATATGCCTTACTCTTCTTTCTCTCCTTTTAACATTCTCTTGCCTTCTTTTTATTTCGTCAATTTAGACTAGATCCATGCAAAATCACATAAAAAATTATTGATATTATTCTATAAATATTTAAGGATTATCATTTACAAAATCATCATATCATGACTTTGATTGTTATCTTTAACCTAATAATTGCATTTTCTAGCACAAGCAAAAAAAAAATATAATCAATATGATTAAGTTATGTCTACCAACTGACAAGGCACAATTTTGTATGCTCTCTTGTATAGATATGTATAATAGCATCATTAAGGTACATAATTTGTTCAAGTTTGTTCCAAATTAAGCAGAAATATTAGGGAATTAATTAAAATTATAAATCAAAGCAATATTAATTTACTATCTTTTCAAATTTTCACATGAAGTGCCCAATATTTGTCTGTATGCAATTTCAAGAATCCGTTCTATGAAATTGGAATCTTTACACGACGGAATATAATGATAGCGATTAATATTTTTCCATGCAAAAGTGCACAACTGGGTGGTAGTGAAACGTGCAAAAAAAAGTAAATGTTGGGTTTGTATCTTTCGATGTCGTGTGGTATATGCAATGCTGATTTTTAAAAAATTGTTGGAACAAAAACAGAAAGTAGTGCAATTAATTTGATAGGCACACTTAATTGTTTGCACTTAGACTAGGCATACTCACAACATGTGTGATGTTAATCTAGCTATATTCGATGTTACTCCCAAATTTGTAAACACTTAGTGGCCACTAAATTATCTCTCTCTCTCTACCTTTTTTTTTCCTTTTTTTTTTTTTTTTTGCAAATGGCCAGCCATGAAAATATAATTTTGGAGCGCCTAAATATTGGAAGATAACTAGAAAAGATTAAACATTTGCGTGTACTAAAGGAGACTTCTATCTGAAAATAAGCAGCATTTTTGGCATCGTAGAAACAAGGGTGACCAACTTTTGCTAAGGATTACTATATACGATCCTCCTTTTGTATGAGAACAATTATCCACCTGTTTCATCTTCCTAGGCCTTAATAAATTGACTTATTATTCTTATGTCTTTAACTAAATGGAAAAAAAAGGGATAAGAAACGAATTACTTATTCATTACTAATTAATTCTTTTTTTGCTAATAACATTATTAATAAAGTTCAACCTATATGATATTCACTAATTTCATTTTGTCACTCATCTTCCGTAATCCAACGCATTGCAAATTGGTTATAAATTACGAGTATGATGAGACTAGTCATGTAACAAGAGTATCTTGCCAATTGAGGCTAAGTCCTATGTAATTAATTTACTTGGAATTTAATTTATGTAACTTAAAATTACTCATAAACTAATATTCTTATTTTTATACTATGCAAGATCAATTTTCACACCCTCTCAAATCCAAACTCTATTCCAACTTATTCTTAAATACCCTATTAGTTGTAGTTAAATTCTCACCTTTATATCTACATTTTGGCGGCAAAAGAACATGTAAAAAAGGAAAATAACAAGAGGGAAAAGGGTTTGTAATTGTACGAAGGTTTTTGGATGCTTGTAATTGTGTGAGATTGGGTGGTTGGTTGGGAGAGTGGAGAAAAGTGGGACCCAAGTGGGAGAAAGGTGCATGTGCAGAGATTCATTGGGTTCTTGGAGGAGGGGCCCCACAAATTGAGCATGTGATCTTGCTGGTTGTGTCACCCCAATGTCAAACCCTATCCCATGTGCGTCGCTGCAGGGCATCCCACTGACCTCTCCATATTTCCCTATTTCATTAAAAAAAAAAAAAAAAAAACTTGTTTATAATTATTTTACACCGCACCAAATTTTCCACACCACCCCTATAGACGGTCCATGTCCACACTCTTTGTGACCGTCCCGAGTCAAAATTTAAGCTTTGCTTATATTGAAGTCATTTTAAGGGCGCTTTGCAAAGAAGATCTTTTGGCCTCCAATGAAGATCTAGGATTTTGGGCACCAAGATTACCGTTGATGAAAATGCAATACATAAACAATTAGAGAGAGAGAGAGAGAGAGAGAGTCAGTCCAAAAAAACATATAAAAGATAACCCATCTCTAATCATTATGTTTCATGCAAAACCATCAAAGCTTCTTTCACTTTTTTTTATTGCTAAATTAATGAGTTTAAAAAAAAAAAGAAAAAAATGGTTTTGGTTGAATGATTATACAATGATTGCAATCTGAAAAAATGATTGATAATAAGTTCATTGGACGGCAGTGGAAATTAAAGAAAATGGGAAAAAAATTAGGTTAAAATGTTTATGACAAAAAAAAAATGTTGGTGGATGAGAGATTAATCTTGGACCTCTTAAGCCACTTCGAACCGGAAATTTTAGCCGTTGTGCTACTAAACTCTCTTTCCTCTTCAATCCCAAAACTTTTATATGAGAGCATTAAGCAAATTTGAACGGTATTTTTCCCCCAAGTGGAGACCAAATCTTTTTTTTTCCTACATGTTGCCATGTATTTGTTTAAAGTCCATTTGGCAAAACGGTTGAAAAAACTGTAGCATATAATGTAGGTCCCGTTTAGTTCGAGTATTTGAGTAGAGTATTTGAATGAAGATTTAAATTTTTGTGAGAGAAAATACTGTAACAAAATGATTTGAACCGTGATTCGAATATCTAACCAAACGAGCCCGTAGTAACTTTACATTATAGTAATTTTTTACTTTTTACTGTAACTGTTGAAAGTTTTACATTGTAGTTGGCTGGAACCAATTAGTTCCAAACGACTTGCCAAACGCCATCTTAGTCTCTCTTTACATACAAGCTACGAAAACAATTGATCATGCATGCCAGCTTCCCTTTCAGTTCGTTTTATGATTATCCATAACACGGACACATGACATGCAACTCAACGCATAGAAATGTCTATTTTCACAGGTACACACACAAACTATTGTCATAGATTTTACTTATTTGTAGTTTCCTTTTTTTTTTTTAATAAAAGCAGGAAACTTAGAAGATTTACATGTGATCCTAGTATCATGCACCTAAACTAGAACATGATCAATTTGCAGTGCCCATTAAGAACATAATGTTAAAAAACTTTGTGTGGATGACCAATTTTGATGCCCTTAAGGAACAAGTGTGAACTTATTCTATTTTTGCTTCCACATGCAGTCATTGAGTGCGGCTGTTGGGACACAGTCCTAAACTCTCGTCTGGTTTTTTATTAACAAACGCCATTTATAAATTTGAATTCTACATATACTCGTAAATTGATACCATGTTTGGTTCAGTAGTTGGAATGAAAAAAGTTTCCGTTTTGAATCAGTTAATTTATTATAGTGTTTTCTTTCGTAGAATTTGAAGGTCCAAACCCCTCTTATAAGACTTTGAAAGTCGTACGTTTTAAAAGGTGTCCAAGTTCATGGCTCTTCTTGTAGCAGAAGAAAAGATCAATGTTCAACTTATTTAGACCATCTTTTCAATTTATTAATCTTAAGTCTATTATTCCTTTCATTTTCAAAATAATCGATTTGACTAGAATGGACATGAATGCCGTGTTGATCACTGGCAGATATCCACATCGTGTCCCACTTGATCAGTATGGGCCAGATGCGGTTTCCACTAAGAAGGGCTGCACGGGACTTGCGTGCTCAATTATGGTATTGGGCTTGACTTCTCCATATGAGTGGCCCAATAGAAACGAATTTCGTTAGGCCCTCTTTGGTCCCACATAAGACAGCCACGAAATGGTTGGTTGTGGTTCAACCGTTCAAGCTCAAGTTCTTTACTAGGCTTTAAGTACGTCGTATTCAGTTCAAAAAACAAGAAACGAAGTTATAATAATATTTTTTTTTTTGCGCGTACGTGTGGCAATTAAACTTGCAAAGAAAGAAACCAAGAGGGAGGGGGACAAGGGGTTATACTAAGGTAGGATTTTAAATAATGAACTACTGATATTTTTTATAAAAGAAATGATATAATTTTAACCAAATCTAACTATTGGAAACATGCACTATCCATATAAAGTTTTATCATAAAAGGATTCAGGGAAAAAAATAGTAATGTTATAAGGTGTTTGGAGCATTGGTTTAGACTTAAAGTGTAAAGCTCTCATATGTTACATTTTTTAAAACTAATTAGCTCAAATTAGTGGTCCCAAGCATCCTATTAGAGATACCAACTCTAATCTTAACTTTTATCTCAACTCTTAAGTTGTTATTAATTCTTTTATGACAATTTATAAGCTGATATATAAGTTGAAATTAAAGTTGATGTTCTTATTATTATTATTTTTTTAACAGAGAGAAAGAGAGAGAGAAAGAAGGGAGTCAGTAGGAAACTTCTCTAATCTATGAGAGACTGTTGAAGTTTGAAAAGTGGTGTATTCCTTTCAAAACAAAGAAAAAAAAAAAAAGTGGCGTATTAATTAGAATGAGAAAGTTGGTGGACATGTGGGCTACAACGCTAGCATCATCGTGTCGGCCTGTTAGGAAACAAGAATGGAAAATAGGTCCGGAATGTGGGGCCCAGAGTCAGCTCATCTAACCATGGGCCTTCTTCCATTTCCAAATCCATGTCCAAACACTTGAACCACGTGCGATTTTAGGCCCACATCTCAACATTGGCATTCCTCACGTCACACGTGTGTGAGCGTGTACACTAGTACGACGGTGGTATTCCCACTTTCCATCTCTCTTCCTTCCCGCACTTATGTTGCTTTTTTTAAAAAAAAAAGGAAAAAAAAAAGATTGGCTACCTACTTGACTTTATTCAATTTATTTCGCATGAAGTTGTGACCCTTATCAAGTCACTTCATGGGCCAAATTCGAAAATACAGGTCAAAAGATAAAAGAAGTGTTGTATTTTATGTATATGCCAAAAATCGTATCGAGCAATGCTGAAAAATTCAACTATAGGGTTCAATCTATCTTGAACTTGGATTGCTAATGAAGACGTTGTAGGTAAAATCTAATGTCGAATTTGTTTTGAGGCTCAATGTCCAGTCGTTGATCGGAGTGTAATTTGGTTTCCTAGAATGGATGTAACGTATGAGCGAGAATAAAGTGGGGAAAAAAAAAAAGGATGAGCAGGCAAGAATGAGGGTGACTCATCGTTAATATGAAAGTTATGTTCACTGAAGTGCTTAAAGGTTTTGCTATTATTGAGAAAATAGTACAAAAGATGCTTAAAAATGAAGAAAAGAACTAGAGAACATGAATTCTATTATTCAGGATTATCTTCTTTTTTCTTTTTTCTTTTTTTGAAGGAGAATTCCTGTCGCTCTTGGTTTTCTAAGTTTGAATAGATTTTGGTCAAGTTTGAATAGAGGTTGCCTATTCTTTTTGTTTGGTCAGACTTTCTTTCTGGATGCACCCTGACTTAAGATTACTAATATGCCTTTTGAATGTGATATGAGCCAAGATTCGCAACCTAGGAGGCCCAAGGATCCCATCTAAAAAGTTCCATTTAGTTATATGTCATTTGGTATATAAGTTTTAAAACCATGGAGGCGTTTGGTGAAATAATAACTGAAGTGGTTTTAAACCATGAATATAGTTTTAAACCGATCTAAGCACTTAAAGTTCCCCCCTCAAGTTTAGGCGGTTTTGAACTATATTCATTCTCGTTTTCGTTCATAAACTATAGTTTTTCAAACGTGAGTTCTCGTTTTAAACCATTATTCTCGTTTAAATCTTGACATTCCAAATGTTAATTTAAAAACACCATTTAAATCATACAGTTTAAAATCTACTATTTAAACTATACAATTCTAAACCAAACCATATAGAATTCATGCACTAAATAAACCCTGGTCGTTTGGGTTTGACTCTGGTCATTGTAATGAGTGGTCATCGACTCTTGTTGATGGTTGCTTGGAGGACGGTGTTGGTACGGTTCATGGGCCTTGCTCAACATGTTTTGTTTGGCCGAATATAATTCGAGTCGACACATTTATGAGAGAGATGAAAATACGAAATCAGACCCCAATAGGCATCCAAATCTCAGCATCAATCATTTTTCTTTCGAAAAAATGTAACCATTGACCCGTGGACTAGATGCAAATATTTAAGAGCATAAATGTTAACTTTAATACATTTGAGTGGTTATTTACACTTCTAATCCTTAACTTGAGGCCTAATTATTTTTTCATCCGAATAATATGAAACACTCTTTTTCGATACAGATCATAACTTACATCCTATCCTAGGCTATTTTGTCTCTTGGGTTCAATAAAGAAAACTGCCAGAAGAGATCAGTACATATAATGCAAAGGAGTGGGGTACGCATGACAGAGCGGCAAATAAAGTGCAATATGGCGTACAGTATAGGCATGTATACTAGGAGATCATCATCAATATCATTAATGCTCTGAATTCTGATCAAGATCATATTGATCATGATCCTCTAAGTATGCATGCATGTAAAGGTGGTAGACCCATGTGTCTGTGGTCCTCGCTAATGAGTTTTGATGAGCTAGCTGGGGTTTCTCCTATAGAATGCTTACAAAGAAAAAGCTGCCTAATTCAATTGCAAACTATATATATATATATATATATGTATGTATGTATGTATGTACGTACGTTTGTATTTGTCTTTTGCTATATATATCACTTATATATGCGTTGTCTCTTGGTGTGTTATGCGTTCTGTCTTGTGGATATGTTTTTGGATCCACGATCAACCTGTCTTTTTCCTTTGTTGTGAGTTGAGTTAGCAGTTATTCAACGTTGAGCACGACACAGTTGGAATTCTCTTAATTATACGTAAACCAAAAGACGTAAACTAATTAACCTTAATGACACCACTAATGGGTTGATGCAGTGGTAAAAATACATTTTCTTCTTCTCTTACTAGAATACGCCGAGAGTTCAATACCCTATAGCTCCATTTTAGGATCTCTAGTAGACCAATGTGTTGTGCTGCATTAAATATATATAATAGCATGTGTAAAAATTGAGTCCCTTTTTTTAGTAGAAGTAGATCAAATCCTTTTTGTTCTATTAATAAGCCTCGAAACTTTTAAAACAATGAAGAGGAGGAAGGCAGGATAATACCAACAATCCCTTTTTTAAATAACAAAAATTACATTCACCAAAAAAAAAAAACAAAAATTAACCTGTAAAATGAGCGAGTTCATGATGATCATAAACCAAGCCAAGATCCGTCACATACACAAGAGGTTAATACGTGCAAGATTAGAACTCAATGTTAACATACACTTTTACAAACTCAGGACAGAATATATACCGCATTGCATTACCAATTTACCACATTAACATGTGACATGTACATTATTGCACTTATATTTGGTACACAATTACCGACCTTATAATAATGGGTAAATCTATAATAAGACTCGCTAAAAAAGTCTTACTATAAGACCCAATTTTTGACCATAGGATTTTATCTAATGATTAAAATTAAATGAGCTCATCATTAGTCCAATAAGTTCAAACACACTAAATTAAAACAAAATAAAAACAAACAAAAACTAAAAAAAAAAATTTAAACTGGAAAACAAAGAAATAGCTATGAACAGCCATGGATGTTGGCGACCTCTCGGTAGGTGGGTATTGTTGGAACTCTGAATTGGCCCACGTGTTAAGTTTATGATAAGACAAAAAAAAAAAAAACTGTTTTCAACTGCAAAATAACTGTTTCCAACTGCTTCCAACCGTTGATGGTCACGATTATAAAATAAGGGTCCCTGAGCACCCATTTTCATTATCAAAAATTAGATTGTACACCATCTAGAGAATTTACGAGTGCTCAAAAAATTGAAGAATTACCCGTGGGAAAAATTCGTGCAAAAGGAAAACAGAGTAATTGAAACAATGGCCGGAGGTATTTGTGATTCCTTTGGTTCCGCTTTTATGAATTCGATTGGTTGTTAAATGCATTAGACACTCCCAACATTTGGTATCCGAGCAGTGTATGCCTCTGTCTTGTCGTTTCATGCTTCGTTATATGCAGCATGCATATTTCACGTTCAAAATTTTTGGTGATTTCGGGTTCTTCATTTTGGAGTTTTTTAATGAAAAATGAGATTAGAAATTATTAAGACATTCGATTTCTAAGATTTTTGCGATTTGAAACATCAAAAACGGTGTCCGGAATGCTTAGAAACCGTTGGGTTTTGTACCGGGTCGTAACCGGGTCAAGAAAACCCGGATCAAGGTTGAAGACGACTGAAAACGACGTGTCATTTTCAATTTTGAGTTCAGCAGCCGCAAAAACGACGTGTCATTTTGCCCTTCACTGGGCGAAAACGACATGTCATTTACTTTAGGGACACGCCCATTTCAGTGGTAAAACGACAAGTCATTTTGGGTGTCCCAACCCCAAAACAACAAGTCGTTTAATGAAGGCAAAAAATAAAAAAAAATCCAAAAATAAAAAAAAATAATTTTTGATTTTTGGATATGCACATAATTTTTGCAATAATTTCATGGGAAATTCAATTTATACATTATGTGCCAAGTATTTGTTTTATGTGCGTAATTTTATTGTTGTTGTTATGTACATAATTTTAGAAATATATTTTTTATGCATAAATTATGAAATTAATTATGCATATCATTTAGAAAATGTTCTATTTTAATGAATGCTTTATTGGAAAACATATTATGATAATTGTTGTGCTAATTATTGTTATATGCATAGTTTTGAGTTTTATTATGCATATTATTAAGTTAAATTAACCTATTTAGCACAAATTGAGATTTTGTTCATAATTATTATATTGCCTATAGAACATGCAATTTTCATGAATAATTTGTGAACAAAATTAAATGTCTAAGTGATCCATATAATTTTGAATAATTGGAGCTTAGCCACAGCAACTCTAATTATATAAAATTATATATTAATTGGTTCAGGATCACATTTGGTTAAAGGACATTTATTGTAATTAGTTGTACTTAATATAATAAATTTTATCCCACAAGAATTTTTATTATATTGGTATGACTAATTGAGATAAAATATCAAATTATATTTTTTGATTTACCCACAGGGATTAGAAAAAGGAACATAATTTGATAGTTTTGTCATACAATGAAATGGATCTAATTGAATTAGAACTTTAGCCCACAGGGAAGTTTTATGTCATAGATTCATGATATTATGTATGATTTACATTGGTAAAGCATGATTTATGTTTATTAGCCTTAATATTTTGGATCATAAGCATGTTTATTTTAATTATGTAGTCATACAAACTGTGAATTTCTCTGATGTTCAATGTGATATCCCTGAGCTAAAAGGGGATAACTATAAGGTCTAGAAGGAGAGAATTCTCATTCACTTGGGGTGGATGGTCATTGATTATGCTATAAGGAAAGACAAGCCCATAATTACTGAAACCAGCACTCAGGATGAGATTGCTCTTTATGAACGTTGGGAGCTATCTAATCGCCTCAGCGTCATGTTCATAAAGACTAAAATCTCTGCTGGCATACGTGGTTCCGTCGAACAGTATGACAAGATCCGGGCATTACTGAAGGCCATTGATGAGCAGTTTGAAACTTCAGATAAGGCACTTGCCAGCACCCTAATTATGAGGTTCTCATCCTTAAGGCTCACCAATGTGAGAGGTGTGCGTGAGCACATCATGGAGATGAGGGACATAGCGGCTCAACTAAAGAACCTTGAGGTGGATATGTCTGAATCTTTCTTGGTGCACTACATTCTGAACACCCTTCCAAAACAATATGGGCCCTTTTAAGATTTCCTACAATACACATAAAGACAAATGGTCAATAAATGAGCTTCTGACCATGTGTACTCAAGAAGAGGGGCGACTTGTAATGGAAATGGGTGAAACTGCACTAACAACCACGAGAGAAAAGAATCAGAATCAAGACCAATATCAAGCTAAGGATAAAGGGAAGGGTAAAATACCTCCCAAAGCTGTTATTAAGAAGGAATCCAAGTGTTTCTTCTGTAAAAAGAAGGGACACATAAAGAAGGATTGTACGAAATTTCAGAGTTGGCTTGAGAAGAAAGGTAATCCAAGCTCATTGGTTTGTTATGAATCTAATATGGTTGATGTTGTTTATAACACATGGTGGATTGATTATGGATCTACAATCTATGTTTCGAATACCTTGTAGGGTATGCGAAAACTAAGGAAGCCAGTGGGAAGTGAGCTGAGCATCTCTTCAGGAAACAAGATGCGTTCACATGTGGAAGCCATCGGAACATGTACTTTAGTTTTAAATAGTGGTTTTACTTTGGAATTGGATAAGACATTTTATGTTCCAAACTTTTCTAGGAACTTAATTTCTGTTTCCAGACCTATACCTTTGGGATATTCCTTTACTTTTTCAGACAAATATTTTAGTTTATTTTATAAATCTGATCTTGTTGGGAATGGTATTTTGTCTGATGGTATTTTCTCAATTAATTTGCAAAATGAACCACATCATACTGCTATGCATGTTCAATCTGGCATTAAACGTTGTGTTATAAATAAGGATTCCTCTATGTTGTGGCATCGGAGATTGGGACATATCTCCATTGAGAGAATCAAGAGGTTAGTGACTGACAGAGTACTTAGTACTTTAGATTTACTGACTTCGAGACTTGTGTGGGTTGCATTAAGGGAAAGCTAACCAACAAGTCTAAGAAAGGTGCCAAGAGGAGTTTAGAAATATTAGAAATCATACATTCAGATATTTGTAGTCCAGTAATGGACTCATATGGTCTGAGATACTTCATCTCTTTCATAGATGATTACTCACAGTACATGTATCTCTACTTGCTTCATACAAAGGATGAAGCATTAGACACCTTTAAAGTTTTCAAGGCTGAAGTAGAGAAAAAATACGAAAAGCAAATAAAGATCGTGAGGACAGATAGAGGTGGAGAATATTATGGTAGATACACTGAGGATGGACAAGCTTAAGGTCCATTTGCAAGGTTTCTTCAAGAGCATGGGATAGTTGCCCAATACACTATGTCTGGTTCTCCGGATCAGAATGGTGTAGCAGAAAGAAGAAACCAAACATTAGTGGACATGGTGAGGAGCATGCAGAGTAAATCCAACCTGCCTAAATCCTTGTGGACTGAAGCTCTTAAGACGGCTGTGTATATATTAAACTGGGTTCCTACTAAGGCTGTCCCACAGACGCCATTTGAGTTACGGAAGGGTTGGAAATCGAGTTTACGACATATACGCGTTTGGGGATCTCCGTCTAAAGTAAGAGTATACAACCCACAAGAGAAGAAGCTAGATCCGAGTACCATTAGCGGGTATTTCGTTGGATATGCCGAAAGGTCCAAAGGATATAGATTCTACTATCCAACTCACAACACTAGATTTGTGGAATCAAAGAACGCCTAGTTTCTTAAGAATGACTTGATTAGTGGGAGCAATCAATTTCGGAACATAGTTTCTGAAGGAGATCATACTGAAACTCAACCATCTACATCAAGTGATAGGTTGATCATAGTTCATAAAACTCCTATAGTTCAACCGAGTGTTGTGCAACTGATCATTGACGTTCCATAAATTGCTGATAATAATCTAGAAGGTCAAGTTGCTCAAGAACCGGAGACAATCGAGCAACAAGTTGGACAATAAATTCCTCAGGAAAATGTTGAACCAACATTAAGGAGATCTACTAGAGAAAGGAAATCGACAATTTCTAGTGATTATGTTGTGTATCTGCAAGAATTGGACTATAACATTGGAGCCGAAATGATCCCGAAACATTTTCACAAGCCATGAGTTGCCAAGAATCAAAACTTTGGTACGATGCAATGAAGGATGAGATGGATTCTATGGCATCCAATGGAGTCTAGGATCTTGTCGAGTTGCCTAATGGTGCGAAAGCCATAGGGTGTAAATGGGTCTATAAAACGAAGAAAGACTCATTGGGCAACATCGAAAGATATAAGGCAAGACTCGTCGCCAAAAGATTCACTCAGAAAGAAGGAATCGACTGCAAGGGAACCTTTTCTCATGTGTCTAAGAAAGATTCTCTCCGCATCATCTTGGCACTTGTTGCTCATTTTGACTTAGAGTTGCAACAAATGGATGTGAAAATGGCATTTCTCAATGGTGATCTAGAGGAAGAGGTTTATATGAAACAACCAGAAGGATTCTCCTCTAGTAATGGTGAGTTGTTGGTGTGTAAGCTTAAGAAATCCATATATGGGTTGAAACAAGCCTCCCGTTAGTGGTATTTAAAATTCCATGACATCATCTCTTCATTTGGATTCGTAGAGAACATCATGGATCAATGTATATACCAGAAGGTAAGTGGGAGTAAAATTTGTTTCCTGGTTCTATATGTGGATGACATTCTACTTGCAACCAATGACAAGGGTATGCTACATAAGGTAAAACAATTTCTCTCTAAAAACTTTGACATGAAGGATATGAGTGATGCATCCTTTGTTATAGGCATTAAGATACACAGAGATAGATATAAAGACACTTTGGGTCTGTCTCAAGAGGCCTATATTAACAAAGTTTCGGAAAAATTTCGGATGAAAAATTGTTCATCAAGTATAGCTCCCATTGTGAAGGGTGATAGATTTAATTTAAATCAGTGCCCGAAAAATGACCTTGAAAGAGAACAGATGGGCAACATTCCATATACTTCAGCTGTTGGAAGCCTTATGTATGCTCAGGTTTGTACAAGACCTGACATTACATTTGCTGCAGGAATGTTGGGCAGATATCAGAGTGATCTAGGATCAGACCACTGGAAGGCTGCAAAGAAGGTGATGAGGTACCTACAAGGAACCAAAGACTACATGCTTATGTATAGACGGACTGACAATTTAGAAGTCATTAGCTACTCTGACTCTAACTTTGCTGGCTGCATTGATTCACAGAAATCAACATCTGGATACATTTTCATGCTAGCTGGTGGAGCTATTTCATGGAGGAGCGCCAAACAAACCTTGACTGCTACTTCCACTATGGAGGCCGAGTTCGTATCCTGTTTTGAGGCTACCTCACATGGTGTATGGATCAAGAGTTTCATTTCTGGGCTTAGGATTGTGGATTCTATCTCTAGGCCATTGAGGATATTCTGTGACAATTCAGCTGCTGTTTTTATGGCTAGAAACAACAAGAGCAGTAGTCGAAGCAAACACATCGACATTAAGTATCTAGCCATAAGAGAGCGTGTTAAGGATAAAGCAGTGGTCATTGAACACGTAAGCACTGAATTGATGATTGTCAATCCCTTGACTAAAGGCATACCACCAGTAAAATTTAGGGATCATGTGGATAGAATGGGACTTGGTTCCCTTATGTAATTTTGTTGTACTTTGTTGTGAAACTCTATATTTATGATATTTTCTCATTTCAACTTCAATTAAGTGCACAACTTTATCTCTGAGAAATATCACTAAAGTTTGGACCTAAAATAAACATAGGGTTTATTCATTAAGTTATATGGCAGTTTTTGAGAGACAAAATATATTGTAATACTTGGAAGATAATACTCGTAATTTATAGGACTTATCGCCATGATTCATGTGTTTTGTCTCTTATTGTAGCAGTTGATGCAATATATGGGCCAAGTGGGAGAATGTTAGAACTCTGAATTGGCCCACGTGTTAAGTTTATGATAAGACAAAAAAAAACTGTTTTCAACTGCAAAATAACTGTTTCCAACTGCTTCCAATCGTGTGATGGTCACGGTTATAAAATAAGGGTCCCTGAGCACGCATTTTCATTATCAAAAATCAGATTGTACACCATCTAGAGAATTTACGAGTGCTCAAAAAATTGAAGAATTACCCGTGGGAAAAATTCGTGCAAAAGAAAAACAGAGTAGTTGAAACAAATGGCCGGAGGTATTTGTGATTCCTTTGCTTCCGCTTTTATGAATTCAATTGGTTGTTAAATGCATTAGACACTCCCAACAGGTATCACTGTCGGCGAAGCCAGAGGTCAAGCCATGGGTTGCCGAAGACGCAATAGAACGATGGCACGACGGAGGTTGCGAGAGGGTTGGGCTTCGAGAGGGGAGGCGAAGGAAGACCTTTCCTCGGCCACTACTACTCCTCTACCCGTGAGTCGATTTGCCACTCCTCCACCCGTTGCGTGGGGGAGGGTGGTCATGAGTAACGATGATTTGAGAGAGAAGGGAGTCTCGACAACGATCTAGGATAGGGGGTTCGCGGGCAACAACTACGAGGCAGCAATGGCGATTCAGGGCTCGGCCATCTTCGACACTAGAGAAAGAGTTCTTTTTTTTTTAATTTTATTTGTTGTTTAAAAAAATCTGATAGGAAAATAAACAAACGATAGGGTGTTGGTGTGTTTATTTTAGTTTTTGATGAAATTTAGATTTTGAACCATTAGATTTAATCCAACCGTAAAAAAAAAGAAAGAAAAGGGTCCTTAGCAATAAGAATTTTTAAGTAGGTGTTACAATAGCATTCCCCCTAAAAGATATATTTATGAATCTTCTTTTCTCCTCTTTCCAATAAATGCTTGAAAGACATTGTCTGATCAATTGAAACGGGACAAGTCCCAATAAATATTTAAGATTCTCGCAATAACTATGCTCTTAACTCCCGCATCAGAGGCTGCCAAATGAAGACGCAATATGTAGATGCATGTAACTTTCAGTAGTGTTAAAAAAAAAAGAAAAAAGAAAAAAAAAACTCCAAATTTATAATCCATAAATAAAAGTATAACTTTGTTTTCATCTTCAAAACTACGCTAATAATTTTGAATTCTTTTACTTGCCTATGCCCAAAAGGACATCACTTTGGTCATAATTAATTTACTTTTGATCAGTTTTAGAAATTTAATTAAAACACTTTTTCAAATGTTTGACCACACAAAAACTCTACAGAGTAACATGTGCTTGTCTAGACTAATCTCTCCCGGAAAAAGAAAATCATGTGCTCAATGCTTATCAAAATTTTAATTCCCTAAGAAAGATCGTTTTATTATTTACATATATTTTGTGTTATATAATTATGATTATTTCGTTAATTGTATGGTCAACTACCCAAAAGCAACATTATGGAAGATTGAGAGGGCTGACCTGCCCACATGTCGTTTGCCGACAAGCCAATCGACAGTCATAGCGGGTCCCACCTCCTAGGCCCCACAAATTCACATGGTCGTACTCCTCCAATCAACGACAGCCACATGGGCTGTTCGGCCGCATCCATTTTCATTCATATCTGATTGATAACGTTAGCCAAATCCCAGCCGTCCAATCTTGGCCCCACCGTCTTCCCAACAAACTCGCTGTAGCTTGTCCCCTTCCCGTCCTGCACCAACCTGCAACGGTGTCCCTACTGTCACCGGCAACCGTATCTCCCAAACAGAGTTAAATCTAAATTAAAAAAATTAGAAAAAAATTAATAATTATAATCAAATCAATACGTCCTTCCGCTATGTACAAAGCGTAAAGCGGGTCCCACAAACCTCAGCATTGCTGTCCACCACTGGTTGGTCATTCAGCTAAACGCGTGCGGGACAGCTCTGTGGAGCTATCCTTCCTCGCGCGTGCGATCGCTCACCACTAATAAAGAAAATAAATTGGTGATCTCTATAAATGTCTCGGCCATTTCTCATTTCTCCATAATCATCATCACCAAACAATCAAAGCACAAAGGGTTCTTCCTCAAGCTAAATTCAGTTTTCCGAACAAAATTTTCTCGAGAAACTGAAGAAGAAAATGGAAATGATGAAATTTGATCACGACATTGACGATCACCTCAATCTGAGACTCGGATTGCCCGGAACTTCCGCGGCGGCTCGTGAGAAGCAAGCGCCTTCTCTTGGCTCCAGAACGTCTAACAAGAGAGCTCTTCTTGAGGATGCTGAGGATTCCGGGCAGTCTAACAGCAAGTGCAGCAGATCGGACGCTGCAAATGCTGATATTGTCCCTCCCACCAAGTAATTAATTAATTAATCCTCTTAATTAAAGTGGTTTAATTTTATGTTTAAGTCCTTAATTTGACGTTAGTTAACTGGGATAATTGCAGGACACAACTGGTAGGGTGGCCGCCGATTAGGTCTTACCGGAAAAACAACACTCAAACGGCGAAGAAAACGTCGGAAGCTGACGTCGCAGGAGGAGCAAATAATAATAATTGTAATAATTACGTGAAAGTAAGCGTTGACGGAGCTCCATATCTGAGGAAGATTGATCTTAGGGTTTACAAAAACTATCCGGAGCTTCTTAAGGCGTTGGAGAACATGTTTAACCTCACAGTTGGTAATTAATTAGACCCACAACCTAATTTAGCCAGCTAATCTTTTTGCATTATCGTAAATATAATGTAATCTAATAATTAATTTTAGTCAAAATTTTGCTTTTGACTGTAATCAGGCAATTACTCGGAGAGGGAAGGACATAACAATGGATCGGATTATGCTCCGACTTATGAAGACAAAGACGGTGATTGGATGCTCGTTGGAGATGTTCCTTGGGAGTAAGTTCTAGAATTCTCTTTTTTGTATAATTACGATTATTAATCTGTGAAGATAATCTGTTTTAATTATGATTATCTCCGAATTATGAGAAGCTGACAATGTTCTACCCTTTCTTACTGTTGCAGCATGTTTGTTTGCTCATGCAAAAGGCTGAGAATCGTGAAGGGCTACGAAGCTAGAGGACTGGGTTGTGCATGAAAATCCAAACACGACCACAAGATTATCACATGTTGCTTTAAAAAAAAAAAGGAAAGAAAAAAAGAAAAAGAGTTCAGTTGCAATTGTACAGAGGAAATATAATATATATGGATTGTTAGGGCCCGTTTGGTTAAGGTATTCGAATTATGGTGATTTGGATTCTTTTTAAATAGTATTGTGATTTGGATTATGATTTAAGTAATGTGATTTAAATTATAATTCGAGTTATTGTTTGGTTGACAGAGTATTTAAAATTGGATTTGGATAGAATATTCAAATATGTGTTTGGTAAGTTTTTGAATTTTGATTTGAGTTATGAATATGTGTTTGGTACATGTGAGAATTGGATTAGGATTTTTAGTAGCCCTTTTGTCAAAATTAACTTTTTTTTTTTACAAAAATAGCACATTTTTTAAAAAGTGCATAAAATTGCATATGAAATAAATTATTTTCATTTCATTGAATGCAATAAGAAATCAATGTTTGGTGTACATGAACACAATATTAAAAAAATTAGAGTTATAACTGTATTAAGTCCTCTTTTTGTTGCCTATTGAATCTTGTTGCCATGTTCATGCTATTAGCTATTTGTCAAAATATCCAATTCTCTCTCCAATCTATAAACTATTTGCGGGAAAAAAATTATTACAATCCATTCAAAAAATGTGCTCCTTTTTCAATGTCATTGTATACATGACAGCGTTTATTATAGACAACGGCGACGAAACCCCCAGCTAACGTAGCAACTTTCCAACATTAATGTAGTAAAAAATTACTGTATTGAAATACTAATGCCGACTTATGTACCAAGGGCGTTGTGCATAAGCTTCCCACATTTGGCTTGCCATCGCATCCCTAGGAGCATACATGCTGGCATTGTCACCTTTATTTTGAATAAATGGGTTCCCAACCAAGGCCACTCGCATGCATGAGAACATAACATACCTGATAAATTTTCCTTAACCTCAATAACAACGCCCTCTCATTGTGTCTATTTCAATTAACGGTTACCTCGTTTTCATTCATTTTCTTCCCCATCTTTCCCATTTTCACCATTTTGCCATGAAAAGAACGCAAAAATCATTTAACAAGTGTTGAGACATAAATGGCTCAAAACTATAATTGCTGCTTCCTTTTGCACATTAGGAGCTTAACCATTGTGGATTGGCAATGAAGGCGTCCAAAGCAATGCTACGACCGATTGGTACGCACAACGACATGTGGAAACTAATGTTGTAAAACACCACTATCATGTGCATAGCCAACCGAGAGCACACAAGCATATGAAGCCCATGACAATCCACAATAAGAAAACTTCAACCAATGTCAGAAAACAACATTTTTTCATCACAGCCAGCCCTTTCTGCAGAGTAGGCAGCAAATAGATACAAAAAGAACACACTGATAAGATGGAGTGTAGCAGGTATGAAGTTTGGTTATCAAGCAGAACTAAATTAAGAGAACAACATTAATTAAACAATTTTTTTACGTGTTATTTTATTGAAATCAATCAAACTATTGTCAGCTATGGAACTTTACGAAAGGAAAAAAAAAGGTAAGCTAATACACTTTAATTCCCCTGAATCAATCAAAAGGACGACCGGCCAAAATTTACCCCAGCAGCCAAATCAGCATCACATATTATAATAATCGTAGCCCAATAAATGCTTATAGGAGCAAACGAACTGACCGAAGGAAACAATTAACAACTAATTAAGTACAGACTGTCTCTACCAGTCTATCTATAAGCCAGCACTACAATTGCAATGGTAGAAAACACAATGATAGGTGGACGTGATCACAAAGGTAAAGAGAAAGAGGAAAAGGCTCATAAACAACCATTGAGACAAATCATGATACAAAAACCTTTAGGTGAAAAATATTTATTTTCCAGAGACTTTATTGAAGAGGAAGGAACTAAATGGTCATTAGTAATTAATGGAAAAAAGAGAAAAGCAAATTTCTTTTTGTGCTATAACAGACTTAACTCAAGGAAGTTTATTTTTGCTAATCACTAAGAGAGGTCATTTACTGAATCTGTTTAATAGAGAATTTTTGGGTGGACTTTATGGAACAAAATATGTTAAATATCTAGATCAGCCAATGAGAAAATCTGATAGAACGAGGAATCTAGTTAATGTTGAAACATTTCACTTTTTCAACTTATTTCACATATCAACCTCAGCTTCACAAATCACAAGAGAAGAAAATGTTTAGGTTTCATTGATAAGGATTTGCTATCTATATGAATTTTATCAAATAAAGTGTACAACTGATACGTAAGCACAAACACTTGGCTGCAATTTCAATCTATTATTAAAAGATTAATCCATATGGTTTTGCAAGTCTGATCACAAAAACAGAACAGCAATAAACAAACTAGAAAAGCACAAAAATCCGAACTCTCCTTCCACCGCCAAATCCTATATATTCAAGAAAAAACAAATTCAACCCTACTACTTTCACTGTCATACTTAATGTGAATAACGATTTTCTATTGGCAAGGAATTTTTTTAGTCTATGTAACGTGCTATTTAATTGTTCAAAAGATTTGTTTGTGCTAAAAAATGATAAGCCTAACTCAATCAAGCAAATAATCGTCATAGCCAACAAAACGCAGATATTCTCACACAAGTGGTACCAAACGTAGTCCAATCCAGATCCCAACAGTAATAACCAACCAAGGCTCATAGTCGATTCCAAACAAAGTATTACATAGGGAAAATTTATCTTTGAGCTTTGAAAGAACACTAAAAGCCACTTGAATAGCAAAAACAAATACAATAGAATCTAAGTTGGCCATCATCAAACTCCCTAAAGACAGGGAAATCAGAGGTAGATAATCGCAATATAACCTTAGGAAGGGGAAATTTTGTTAATTCTATTCTTTTTTTTTTTCACCAAAAGGACAGAATTTTAGTGAAACAAAGACAAATTTGTTGTCCGTTAAATCATCAAAGAACACAAAAGTATAATCACAAAACAAATTGAGGTCAAACTACTTGCCGTATTTGAGGCAACCGACAAATTGGTAGAATCCGGCCGAACCCAAGCAACTCGCGACAACACTGGTCGCTTACTCTGACGCCGACAATGACAACACAACACAACAATGGCCGGTGGGCTAGATATGGTCTACAGTGGCCGGTATCGGCATACCTGACAAGCCACTTGAGGGTAGAAGCTCTCACCGCCGGTCACAATGGTCGCCGTCTTGACAGAGAGAGAGCGAGAGAGAGAGAGGGAGACCCAGACGATTTTTTTGACAATAAGGGTGGTGGGTTTCGAGCAGAGGAAAGGGAGCGAGGGTGAGAGAGAGGCGACGGAGGTGAGAAAGATCGATTACATACCAGTTGGGAATGGGGATAAATCCTTCAACGATCAAAAAAATGGGTTGCAGATTGGCAACAGGGATTCCCCTGCATTTGGATTCTCGAGCGTGCACTGTAGAGCTGTGGTTGGAGTGCCAAGAAAACAAGGGAGAACAGAACTCAAGAATTGAATCAAAGAGGACTTGAAAAGTGATTCAAATACCCGCAAAATTTCAGACACCAAACGCACATTTCAAGGACTGATGAAACCCAAATACTCTTTTAAGTTATTTGAGTAGAGGGAGTGCTTCAACCAAACAAAGCCTTATTGTGCATGTAAATTTCAATATAGTAAGATTACACAAAAGCAAAATATGCCACAATTTTGTGTAGATCTACATTTGTTCTGATGATCTAAAGGTGAATAAATCTTACAATGTCTGATACAATTTGCTGTTATTTATCGTATATATTACTGTTTAATTCCAAGCATATTTTTTTTCCCGGCATCTTCAACACCTGAGAATGTTATCAGATGTTCACTGATACTTTGTCTCCCCTAAATCCCTCGCCTTTTTCCATTGACAATGATAAAAATATGTATTATTATTCATTTAAATAGATGATTGAAAATTCTTCAACAGTAAATTAGTGTAAGTCGGACGACGAGATCTGAAGAAAAGCATGATTACATGCTTGAGTCATTTGTAATAAATTCTAAAGCACACATTACAGGGTTAAAAAAAAAAAAAAAGCAGAGAAACTCGAGCAATATATATAGGATTTTTAAAGAATTGTTTACTCGTGAAATATATCTGAAAAAACCTAAATGCTTAAGCACTCAAGGAACAAAACCATATACATACATAATTGCACAAGATATATATGTCACGCAACTGCTACATCCAGCCTCAGCAGTTGTTGTTGTTGTTTTTTTTTTTTTTTTTTCCATGGCTAAAAAAGCATCAAAGTAACCACCTTTTTTTAAAAAAATAGATATACATGTATATATATTTTGGAGAAAACCCTTCAGGTCTCACTTAAAAAAAAAAAAAAAAAAGGAAGAAAGAAAGAAACCACACACACCCTTGACACCAGATTAAGAGAGACGTTGTTTGAAACCTGAAAATATTGCAAGTTGTTTGAACCTAACTAACATCTTTTTGGTGAAACTCTACCAGACACAGTTACATTCTTATATCAATCATCTACAGAAATCCAGAAAATATTGCAAGTTGTAACTAACCTGACTGGAACTTAATTAAATATTTCGGTGAAACTCTACTGGACAAGGTAATATTCTTCTATCAATCATCTACAGAAATACAGAATCTTAGATAACCCATTAATAATGGAAACGAGATCTTCAAAATCTTCAGCCCAAAAAGCTGTCGAATAGCTCAATTTCAACAAACACCAACAACCCGTTCAAACCACTTCAATATAATGTCATGATATATATAATTTCAGATATTTAAAGAGCGAATAAATTGTTATGATGCCTTCACACCAAGTAAAGGTCGAAATATATGACACATAAAAACCCACAATAAAAATACATAATAGAAACCCAGAAATAAATAAGCCTTTCAGATATCTCTATCAAAAGTTATACTTATGCTCTATACAAAGAATTATCAACTGGCATAGAAACAGACTTCGCTTTTATCATAACCAGTTAGAAAGGTGAAAAATTGTCTCCAACCATTAAATGTGCGTCCATCCTGCTATCCTGATGACCATTAAGAGACTCCATTCTTGCATCTAGAATCGCAAGTTGGGCCTTCACCCACGGCGGGTTGTATCTGCCTTCGATCCACAAGGCTTCTCCAGTGTCTTTGTGTTTGAAGTCTGGATATTTCGGGTTCCTCTGGGAGTCCCAAAAAACAAGGTTGAAGCAAAGAGAAGGAAAACATGCCATGTTTTTGCAGTTCAAATGAACTTATTAGAAACTACAATAAAAATCAAGACTACAGTTTCACATAGACTTCAAGAACTTTAGCAATGTAGCCTTTTGTCCCAGTTAAGTTGAGTTTTGTTAGAAATGGACTGTTAAATATAGCTAACAGTTCATTTCAATAAAATCCGTGACAATAAATAACAAATTATAAACACAGTTGCCGAAAAAATGATCATAGTTTATTATCTTATCTCGGCTCAAGAAGTCAATGTATTTTGATTCCCTTCCCATTGTTCTTAGTTTTAGGTAAGTGAGAAAAAGGCGCAGTCCAGCTCGATTATCATACCTTGATTTTCCTGTTATCCCACCAGTCCACAGGATTAGCAAAGAAGGCTTGCCATAATTGTTCCACTGTTTCATCACTATTTGCACCAAGCTTTCTACCTGCAAGAAGATTTTAAAAAATATATAGCATGAGGCTTTAAGCACCTGAGCTGCTGTTGAGGCATCGCTTAAAAAGTATGACTTGCCTGCCAACATGGAATCAGAATCACGATCATACATGGTTGCTGATGAGAAGCTCTTCTCAATAAAGTTCAGTTGCTGAACAACCACCTACCAGTAGATGAATAAAGTCCCATCATCTATTTGAACAAGCTAGTAGAGGTACACGATGAAATTCAAAATGCATTATATGGTAAAACCTTGTAGTATGTCTGCTGTTTGCCATCTTCACTTTCAACTATGTCTGAAATCAGACGTCCGCTAACATATAATTGTTGGCCCTTTTGTACATGTTGAAAAGCAACGTGTGCTAGTTCATCCCAAAAAGTCAGATTGATCCTGGAAAATATCGATTTTTTTAAAATTGAGAAGTGCTTGAAATCCCCGCCTCACACATTCACGAAAGTAACATCTTAACAAGATCAATTGAAACGATGAAAACAATGTGAGCATGCTAAGCAAACCAAAAGGCAAAGAATACACATGAAACAGAGTATGAGCTTCCATTAAATACATCTGTGAATCCTCTGACAAAAGCATTATTGAGACATTGCAAAATTGTATTTGGGTTTCAATAGAACACATAAGTAATACTATTGTCGGTAAGACCATTTTTTAATTTGTTGACTGCAGTATTTCAAGACCTCAAATTTGAAGAGCTAGTTAGATTGCACTTCAGGGATAAAGGAGGCAAAAATTACAAAATGGTCTGGTGTGTTACACTCTTCTCAACCCATTTATTCCTTTCTTTCTCTGTCATTTTCCATTTGCTCCTTTGTAGCAAGTATCATTGAATTATTTGTCTCTTTCCTCCTTTTTTATCTCCTACTCCTAAAACCCTACACCCTTTCATGTCTAAACGCTGAATTTCTCAGTCTAAAAAAGTCTAACTTGTGAAAACCAACTGCACCAGAACAATCACAAATCATTACAGCCTAAATTGCGACAATCCAAATCACCAAATTCAAGATATTCCTATCAAAATCTCCATTCCTACCTAGAACATCAATGTCAAAAAAAAAAAAAAAAAAAACCCTCACTTTATTATTCAATCAATAAAATACAATTATCAAGATGTGGTTGAATTACCAGGAAGTGTCGGTGGAAGACTTCTTGACGGCGAGGCGTGTCCAAGCGAGGACCTTGCCGGAGGGCAAGTACTTGATTTCGACGGGGACGCCGACGACGCCGATCAGGTGCACCGTATTGCAGAGCTCCTTCTTCCACTGAATCTCCGCCGGTTTAGGGTACGCCGCCGCCGTTTGGCGGTTGTTGCTATAATAGTCTCTGCTGTACTCCACAGAGCACTTGAAGCGACGCCGTGCGAAGTCCAATCTGCTCGCGTTCGAGGTCAGGGACGGGGAAGATATTTTGGGGTTCAGGAAAAGCAAGTTCCTTGCTGAAGAAGCTGTTGCTATGCCTCTCTCTATCGCCATTGTTATCGCTTTTTTGCCTACGAGGCTACGCGCCAAATGTGCCGTCGAAATCTGCAGTGCGTTTTATCTTAAGCTCGTAGAAGAGGGGAGGTTAACGGGCCTTGGATCTCTTTGATGCAATTGGGTTCTAAACTTGCAATGTAGGCCATGAAACCACAGAGAGGTCCATTAGAATCATAAAATTTAAATGGAATAAACGAGGGGAATTTGTAACATGAATGAGTGTGGTATAACTTTTTTAAATATGATATAAATAAATATAATTTTTGAAAGTGTTCTTACACGACCATTTTACTACTATTATTGTGTTCTACCAGCCACTTTTTTCTCCTTTCAATCTATATTATTTCCCCCCAGCTAAAAAGCTAAAGTACCGTAAGATTACACATATTTGCGTAACCCCAACTTAAAATACTTGTGAATATTTGTATCTTTATATTCATTATAAGTGGTATGTTTCAAACTTTCCTATAGAAATAGTAAAATTAAAAACAATTCCACATAAGTGATATTTCTCAAATTGCCCAATTTGATACAAAAAATTCTAGCAAAATTTTTCAATGGAATTGAAATATACCAATTTTTTCTAAATATAATAAAACAAAAAAGTTACATTGTAATTATTATAATGATGTAGCATTATATATTATATTTATAGTAATATGAATTTTCTATTCTTACAATATTTTAAAAAACCGTTATATTTCAATTTACTATTAAGAGTTTGCTACATGTATAGAAAGCCCCATATTTGATTGGGAACTTTACAAAATGCCTCAAATTCATGCCTATGATCGGTTTATGTCACTAGTGATAAAGTTATAAGAATTTCATTCCCCTAGATTTTGGTATTGTTTTCAAATGTTTTGTACAACTTTTAAGATAAAAATTTTAAAAACATTCTCAGCATAATTCTTTAAGTTTTCTTATTTTTCAAAACCAAGTCATTTTGAAAACACTAACAACAAGTCCAACTATTAGAATATATTATAATAACTTCTAGTTATTGCTAGATGATATCTTAGAGCATCTCTAATGCAATGCTAAATTAACAGTCTAATGGCAAATTTGGTACATGAGTGCAAAAAAAATAAAAATAAAAATAAAACCTCCAATGCAATGCATTTAATGCTAAACTTTGTGGCAAATTTGCCACAAAGTTTAGCATATAACAAATTTGGCATTTGATTCTTATTGATTGATAAATTAACTTTTTTGCTTTAATAATTACAATATTCTTACTTTTTAATTAGTTTAATATTAAAAGTTTACTTTTATAAGTCTCAAGGTTTAATTATGACAAAAGATAAATAGGACATTTCAAATAGCACTATGCATTAGAACACAAAATAAAATAACACGTCAAATATGTTATTTTTACATTTTTTTAGTGGCAAATATCACATTAGCATTTGCATTGGAGATGGTTATGAGATGGTTTTGATGTTATACTTTATAGTCGTTGGTTGTGTTAAGAAGTGTGAAGCCAAATTCAACGCCTTTCTAAATATCATTTCATGTACAGGATTTTGGGTTTTTTTAGACCTTAGGTGCACTCCCCCGCGGTGGAATGTTCTTGCAGCCGCGCGGAGGGATAGAAGCAATGCGCAACCGTGCCCTTGAAGCTTCATAGCCACGCGTGAGGCGCAGCAAATTGACAGAGAGAGTGTAAGTTCGCACGGCCGCACATGTTAGGGAGCAATGGTTCATACTTTGTGTTTTTTTGGTGGTTTGTTGCTCATTCTTTGTAAACCTATATATAGATAAGTTGTGTTCTTTTCTTGGTGGAGAAAAACTCAAAAAATTAGAGGGAAAGATAGGCTAAAAAACTCTTGAGAGAGTGTGTAATTTTCATCTTATAATTTCTTTATCATTATAGTGAATTATTCTACAGCGGTTGAAAGTATACATGACTCTCACATAGAAGATGAACTACTATAAATTTTGTGTGTTCTTATTTATTTTTTATTCACATATTTTTTTGTTTTCAGTAGAATTAGGCTTTCTAATTCGCAATAAATCGGTGGATAACGCTAATGATAGTGACCACTTGTCCTACAACCAAATTTTTTCATTGAAGTAATTAAAAACACAGACATACACATGCAAAAGAGCCACAAAAAATCCAAAAACACAAAAATCATGGGGAAAATAGTCTATGATCATCGATCTCCCTGGAGGGGGTCTTCTCCTCACGGCCAATAGCCCAACGCATGGAGGGAGGAAGGAGGGTGAAAGAGAATAGTAGATAAAATTAATACATTATTTTATGATATTTTTAGGATATTTTCTAAGATGACTTAAAAATCTGAAAATTTTTTCCCAGTGGCAATTATGATCCACACCCAAAAAGAAAAAAAGAAAAAAAAAGAAGTGTCGAGAACCATTAGCTTGACGTTTCAAATTCATTTTTATTCTCTCTCCTAACCTACATGTAACGCCTCTATATGGGGGTTAACAGTTTTTAATGAATTAAAATAAAAATAAAAAATAAAAGTAAAACCTCAAAAATAAAGTTGCCCGGGGCTTAAATGAAAACTCTCCAATCAAAAATAAAAAATATAAACGATAATTAAATCACAGTTTAATGTAGCACCTTAAATTTAATAATATAAACTGTCGTCATCATTATTTCAACCCTCAATGCATTTTAATACAGTCATAGAAAATAACAATTGATGCTTACATTATCATGAAGAACATTCTTAGCAATTGAAGCAGTCCCAATGTAACATAGCTGTAATGACCAAGGAAACGTCATCAATAAAACCTAATATTTAATTAGGTTTAATTAATGAATTTATTCTTAAAAATGTGAAATTTGGTAAAAATTGTAATTTCTGTGAAAATTACAATAAAATATGAATGAGCGGCATTGATTGCAAATTTTATAGCATATGTAATGCAATGGTGGATATTGTAAAATACAAATTTTATGAGTTTGATGACTCAGAGATTTGTGCATAATATCGATAAAATGAATTTCATGTCACAATTAATTGTGAAATTGTGATATAAATGAATGAATGATTTGAATGTAAATAGGACATAGAGGTTGTCTTAACCCTAACCGGGGGTAGAAAGGAGGCCAGAGCAGTATAAGAATACTGCTAAATGAAAACACAGATACGAAAAATGTTATGATTGGCCTCCAAAAGTAAACGAAAAGTAAGTTAAATATTTTTATACAGTCTAAGGATAGAAGGTACACTGATTTGACCACGACAGTATAGGAAAATACTGTGTGATGAAAAATTACACAGTATAAATTTTTAACTCCACAAAGTGGACATTTGCTTGAATTCTATTGGGCCAACAAGCCATGCAATGTGGCCCAATAAGATGAGGACACCTAGTGGTATACTCATGGGTTACCATGAGCCACCAAATGTGATAAGGATGCATTTAAGGCAAAGTTATCACAAAAATTCACTTCCTTTCTTTCCTTCCAAGATCCGGCAGCCATGTCCAGGTCTCTAAAAAAATTTCTCAGCCCCCAAACTTTGCAAAAATAACCCCAAACAAGTTTTACAAGCAAGTACAAGGATTTCCCACAAGTTTTAAGGTAAAATCCTAAACTTTTTCATGACTTTTCAAGGGATTTTTCATGGGTAAAGGGCAAAGATTAATCCATGTTATTTTTGCATGAAAAGGAAGTCCAAGAAGAAGTTCAAGATGCCTTTGAAGGCTAGAAATCCAAAAAGTGTTATTTGGGTAAGTTTTAAAGTTTAAAGTTTTGAATTTTGTTTTGATTTTATTCTTTCAAACCCATGAGGGGTTTTGAGCATGTATTTGCTGGAATTTTATGTATATGTGATGATTGGCAAGTTTGAGTTGTGAAACTTTGGTTTATAGTGCAAAATGGCAATTTTTGCAAAAAGTTTTATTTTTGTAATTTTGATGTTTGACTTTGTAAAAGTGATGTTTGAGCATGAGAATGTGTGGATTAAGGCATGGAATGGTTTCTGTAGGGGTATAATTGCAAGTTTGAAACGGATTTTTGTAAAAATGCCAAAGGGACTAAATTGAAAGAAAAAGTTCCTTCTCGGCAAATTTAAAAAATAGTCAAAAACGCCCCTGTACAGTGAGATTTTGGGAAAAGTTAAAACATGAAAGTTGTAGATCTCGATGAAACTGTTAGGTCACGCGAACGGTTTGTCTAAAAACTTAATCGTTTGTGAGTTTTTGATTTTTCAAGAATATATTAAAAGTGAAAAAAGTGTTAAATGGCAAAAATGTTATTTTTGCAAATGATTTAAGGTATGGTACCTTAAGTAAAAATGATCCTTGAGAAAAATAGGAAATTTTGATGCAAAGAAGTAAATTTTAGTCCTGGGGGTAAAATCGACAAAATTTTCAGTTCAAGGACTAAGCCACAAAGTTTTATGAAAATGGGGCATAATTGAGAAATAAAGAGATTTGACCTACTAGGGTGTTATTTTGAAATTAGTATGTGGTTATTTTCGTAAGAATAACGAAATCGAGCTCGGGTAGGTTAGTAAACCCACGAAGGGCAAAATCGTCATTTTTGTTCAAATAACCCGAACCGTTTTGAAATGTTTCCAATGGACTAAGAAAACGACTAAAAAGGTTCACGCCCTTCGTTACAAACGATAGGGTAAAGTTAGATAGAAATAAGAAAAACCAGTGGTTTTTAGAGTTGTACATAGTAATACAACTCAATTCATTAACTAACGGATGTTTCGTATCGAAACATAGTGAAATTTGGCTAATGGCTTTGTAATTGGCCAACAGGATCCTAGGAGTCTAGGAGAAGGGAAATCGAGGTTAAGTCGCCTGACATTCGCATCAAGTAAGTACCATTCCCACCTACAGTATGAAATGTAGGTTTAGAAAGAAATGTATGTATATGTATACCTGTGCGTATAATTAAGTGTAAACTTGTATGTTTGCCATGATATGAATACCTAGGGGTATAGTCATGTATGAATAATTGTGAGCATACGAATGGATACCTGTATGTATAATACGTTATGTACTTGTGTGTACAATAATAAAAATGAGCATGTGTACCATGATTTTGTACCTGTGTGTATAATATGTTATGTACCTATGTGTACAATAATGAAAATGAGCATGTGTATCATGATTTCGTACCTGTGTGTACAATGATAAATACTTGAGTATGTATAAAGTAGGTATCTGTGTATACATTCTATGTTAAGTACCTGTGAGTACATTATGCTATATACCTATGCGTGTATTAATGTGTACTAGTGTGTATAAAAAGTAAGTACCTGTGTGTACTATGCTATGCAAGAGAATTTATGTTCCATGGATAATATGTGATTATCACTTCATGCATGGTATGTCAACCATAATAAAGGGACTGGTAAATGTATCACCAGAAATTAAGAAAAGTGTCGTACCGACTCCTAACTCAAGGAGAGTTTAAAGGATATGTTATGGTCACGGTGTTACGTAGACCTAAATGAAATTGCGCAATGGTACGAACACTTGGGCCCTAGTAAAGATAAGAAGTGATGAGGATAAAGAAAGTTTATAAGAAAGCATAATTAATTCATGCATTCATGTGAATATCCATGTGGGATTTATAGGACTTACTGGGCGTTAGCTCATTAAGTATTTCATACTGTAGGTATTCCGACGAGAAGGTCAGAATAAGTTCAAATGGTGAGCTGGCGGAGAGGTGGATGATGTGCAGATTGGGTATGGAGTCCGCTACTGTAATGTTTTTCGCTACGTATGTTTAAAGTTATGTTGAAATGAAATGTTTAAAAGAAAGATGTTGTAAAAGTAAAAGTATTAAATATGTAAATACAAGAATGTGAAAGTATTTTGGGAATTCCCAAAGTTAATGTAAGCAAATTATTTATTCCCATTTTTAAAAAAAAATTTCCTAAATTTTTGCTCTAAAGTAAGTAAGAAAGAGTTTTATCACAGCCCGAAAAGGCGGGTTGTGACAGTTGGTATCAGAGCGAAAATCTTGCCATTCTACTGCACATCGTCGTCTGCTCCATTGCCATCGCTCAAGTAAGATAGTTTGATTTTAAGTATAAGAATGTTCAGTACTATTTTATATGACACTGTTATGTTAATTACGACAATAAATATAGTATATGGTGGAGCCGCATCATGATCGTGATATGGAAGCTGATCGAAGAGCCAACATTGCTTTTCAAGAGGAGATGCCACCGCGATATTATGGGAGTCGACAGCCTATGGTGTAGACCGAATGGCTTAGTTGAAGTGATTTTTAACGCTTGTCATATGCCACCGCATCTCCTGGTTTTATTTGGCCTCAGGATTGTTGATGAGGGAAGCCTTAGTATATGGTTAAGGATTGAACCTGACAAGCAACCACGGGACTGGTAAGGTTCTAGAGGACAAATTCTAGTTAAGTTGCACCCATACCACCAGCAAACGTTATTCCAGTCTAGGTGATTCCGATGTTATGAACGGATAAGAGACATCGATTGTACTTACGAGTAGAATTGGTATAAGGCAGATACGTAAGCGAATCGGTAGATCATTACATTCTTAAATTTCGTCGTACTAAGGTACCACTGATTCCGCCACAATTACCCTTACGGTGCATTTACGATCTGGTTTGGAGAGATCTTCCCAATGTGGTCCAGCAGCAAATACAGTATCCGAGAAATTACCTCAGTATCCATGATTCTCTTATGGCGTGTAACGCCCCTATATGGGGGTTAACAGTTTTTAATGAGATAAAATAAAAATAAATAATAAAAGTAAAACCTTAAAAATAAAATTTGCCCGGGACTTAAATGAAAACTCTCAACTCAAAAATAAAAATATAAACGATAAATAAACCACAGTTTTAATGTAGCACCTTAAATTTAATAATATAAACTGTTGTCATCATCATTTTAACCCTCAACACATTGTAATATAGTCACAGAAAGTAACAATTGATGCTTACATTATCATGAAGAACATTCTCAACGATTGAAGCAGTCCCAATGTAATATAGCTACATCACTTCCTCAACTATATTTCTCGTAGCCACCTCACACTTAGTGAGTCCTGAAAAGATATAAACATAAGGGAATGAGCAACACTATGCTCAGTAGAGAAAGCCATTACTCACCTTTAGGTTTTTATCATTACCACATTAAAATCTGCATGGTTAGTAAGTCACATCATATTCCAGATTATGAGGTTTATTATGATCACATCTTATGGATACCGTAGTTAATCATTACCAAGTGTCATAATTACACATTTATACAAATATTACCAATCATCATTGTTCCTAGGTATCCATGTTAAATTGAGTATCACTCAACTCATCGAAACCCAAATGGGCGCACTTGATCACCCTATAAACATTCCAAGGGTGTTCCGGTGAGGGGACATCAAGCCCCGAGTCCTCACCAAATCAATTCCTGTACAGTGTGTTCTGGGACTTTCAACCCAAGGAAGCGTCATCGCCTTCCCCCTATTTTACCTTTTAGGGTATTCATGCCCAAGGACGTAACCGTCGCCCTCTTCATGTCTTACAATTTCTCTATATTGAATCATTATTAAATAGAGTTAGTTTTCCTAACCATGCTTCTCAATTTATAACATGTGTAAATTCATTATGTTCCTCGCCGTACAATACAAGACGAGTCCATGTCATAGTTTCATATGTGATACTCATATAATATCAGTTCAACATAGATATATATATTGCGGCAAAACAATCAATTTTGATTCTATAAAAACCTTACAAAAGATGAGTAAGAGAATCCCTACCTTTCAAGCTTATCAACAGTCTCTTAATCCTGGAATCAATTAACGTTAGCTCCATACTCCCTTGATCTTGAACTCCAAGCAAAACAGATCCAGTTGTATCTCGCTGTATCTACGAAGCATCCTCTGTAGTGCTCCTCGAGCGACTATGAATGGCTAGGAATGCTTCCTGGAGATCATACATTCTTGAAAACGTCATTCTGGACTCCGATACTGCTGTTTGAATCGCCTCGATTCGCGTGCAGTCGGTACCAGATGATTTTCATCGGAGTGGAATTTGCTCGAACGGAGGTCACCATTGCATCCAGAGCATCGAAACGAGTCAGGAGGCGGTCTCGGATCTTCGATCGGAGGTCCGGATCACAAAATCCCATTTTGGCCTTTGACTGGCCGTTGACCGGCGTTGACCACCGTTGACCGGCGTTGACCACCGTTGACCGACGTTGACCGACTTTGACCGTCGTTGACCGGCGTCAATCGGGGTCCGTTGGCAGCTGGGCTCGGGCCTACCCCCCCTAAATCGACCCTTCTGAGTCCAATGGCGGGGTCAATTTCACCCAATTCTGCCTCTAACATAGCGGGTCGTGAAGTACAACGTCGGTAGAAATGGATGAGCTCCGATCTTGATTCTCCGACGATGGAAACCTGAAATTGGCTGAGGGCTTTTGCTACCCATCCTCCTATGAGCATTTCCCCTCATCCAATTTGAAGAAACGTGGCTGGGAAGAGCCAAAACGGAGACTCCCGCGGCGGTTGACGGCGGCGTTGGCCGTTCTCCGGCGAAACCGGCTCCTTCCGTGCAATTGATCGAGGGGTTTTACTCCCCTTGATCCTCTGAACTCATTGGGAGGGGTGGTGTCAGTCACCTCCTCCGGCAAGGCGGAGTTCCACCATGGGGGCGGCGGTGCACGGCGGCAATAGGCGGGCGGAGCAATCCGGCGGTTGTTGAGCTGCCACCAAGGGTGGGTTTTGTTCCTCTCATCACGGTGGTCGTGTAGGAACAAGAATCACGTCGATCGGACGTCGGACGGCGAAGATATCTCGTCGGAAAGAAATGGGTTTTGCCGCCACTTTGGGCGGCGCGTGTGGTCTCCTCCGGCGGCGTTTTGGGCGGCGCGGCACCTCGTTGGACTCAGCTCGTCGAGAGCTTTCCATTGGTGCGGGAGGTGTCGAAAACGGATGCCGAAATCTCAGACGATCTTTGAGGAGAGAGAGAGAAAATTTTTAGAGAGAGAAAGTAGAGAGAGAGAGAGTTTCGAATTATGAGAGAAATTTCTGATTTTTTTAATATATATACTAGGTAATTAATCTAATTACCTTAATACCCTTAGGAGAATAACGGGTGTCACAGCTCTACCCCCCTTAAAGAAATTTCGTCCTCGAAATTCCAATTTAGTAATACTAGTAAAAATTATGATTCCACTATGATTCCAATTCTGAGTCTAAACCGTTAATGTTGTTTGTCCTCCAAATTTAAGTTATCGTAACTCCACTTATTTACTTGCATAATAAATCTTACTCCTAAATCCCTCAATGAGAGTATTTCTGACAAGTTTCAACTTATAACACCGTATAATAGTCTAAGAATCTGATCAGGCATACATATTGACCATATCATGATTCCAGTCCTTCATTGTCCATGGACTGTGATTTACAATCACATTTAAGGAGATTGCCAGAGAAATTTTATATACTTCATCTTTAGGTTCCTTTTCCTTTTTGAGTAAGGAAAAGTCAAATATATCTGATTTCATACCTCAACTAATAAACTAAAACATAATCATAAAACATATATCACAAACACTTCTATTCAAAACCATACATTAAACTTATTCATAGAGATATTAAACGGAATCTCTGAGTTGCAAACATACCCGACATATTTTTCATTAAACAGCTATCCTCATGACACAAACATTCAATCCAAATAATATACTCATATTTCATATGGAATATCCCCATAACTGACTCTGGTACTTCCACATAATATTAACAGAATATTACACATTACAAACATAATACGGATACGTTTCGAGAGTACAAGGCACTCCGTATACCAGCTATCCATATCATGCATGCTTAGAGGATACAAAAACATCGATAAACAAAAGATCGGACCTTAAGAAGGATGCGTTTCGAGAGCATCAAGTACTCCGTATCCAGCCATCCCGGCATTAGGCTCAATGAATCTAAAAGATTGAACAACAACGTACCACAAGAAACACAGAATACAAGGCAAACGGTTATTCGTAACACACGAAATACGGACACACATGCCTACATGCCAAAGATAAAACAAAAAGATTACAGATGGAGATTCAAATCAATTGGCCGCTCCCGGCTTTCCCTTTCCCATTCAAGCTTGGATGTTGCAGTGTCGGATTCTGGATGTATGATTTGCATTTTATCTATCAATTCCTCAGCTGTTGAAGCAGTGACAAAGATTTGTCTCTCCGATTCTGTAGTGATGTTTTCTTCCACAGCGTAATCTAGAAATTTCAAAAGACCGTCATAAAAACCCTTTACGTTCAGCAGTCCCAAAGGTTTGGAATAAAAGCCCAACAATTGCCCACAAGCAACTATAAATATTTCCTCAAGAGTACCTAGACCACCAGGTAATGCTATAAAAGCATCAGAATTATAGATTATGTCTTTAAAATTTTTAGGGATACTCCTGACTCCTTCTCCCTTACCTATGGCTTCCTTACAAAGGTTTCCTTCAACTGGAATATGAGGCCAAATTCTTACATCAGTAGCGTCGCTAGACCTAGCTGCTAGTGCCATATTTACCATCATTTTTATACTACCACCCCCATAGATTATGTTAATCTCCTTGCGTGCTAGGACTTGCCCTAAGTGATTTGCAGCTTCTAAATAAGCTTTATCTTTTCCAAGGCTGGAACCACAAAAGACACAGACATTCTTTATTTTCTTCGTGGACTGGGAGGTAGACATATTTGGTTTATAGAAGTGGTTGCTTAATGTCTGCTCCACTTAGACTTCGGGTTCTACATGAGATTTTAAAGATGAGAAATATACAAAAAGGGCTAAAGAGATAGACGAGTAGGTAATGAAAAGGTAATCCAAAGATTTAAACAAAATCTTGTGCGGATAAGAAAGTAAGATAAGGTGATTGATAGTTTACAGAAAATCTGATTCACTTTTTGAAAAAGATTAGACTCTAATTGTATAACTTTTGACAATTGAGAACAATTCGACAGAAGACCCTCATGACACAACTGTAGACTTTTTGACAAATATACACCAAGTCTAGAAATTTAATATAAACGACAAATACTGTAGAACTTTTGAAATTTGAGACACAAATCTTGAAATATCTGGATAAGCTTTTCAAAATTCAAACATATTACTGTACCGTATGTAACGTGTCTGATAAGATAATATATTTTATTATATATATATTTAAGAAAATCATAAATTAAATAAGATATTAACACTTACTGTATCAATCTAATAATCACAATTATTTCAAACACAAAAGCAAATATTCTGAGTAAAAGAAAAACACAAACTGTTGAACATCAGCTAAAACTGCTTCAAATAAGTAAAGACTAAATAACCTTTATAGAGCGATGACTTATTCCCCATCCAGTTTTCTTATGGCTTGGCAAACAGGATCTAGAAATACCATATTCCTGAGGCGTTGTCTTTCTGTATAAAATTTAGGCCAGAGTTTAAAAATAGCTCCTTGAACATATCCACTAGGGTGACCGTGGAGAGGAGGATGGATGCTATCCAAGTTCTCCTTTGAAAGTCCATCCCTACAAAACCTTATTTTATCCTCTCTATTCGTAGACATATAACCAGGTGAAGTACATTTACCGTTACAATTTTGTCTTCCACATTTGTTACAAGTGACCACGATGGCACGAGCTCTTCTTTTCATTGCACTACGACTGGTACCTGTTCCTGGTAAACCGACATCTTGACTAAAGTCACTCGGACGGATTTTCCCCTCTATCAACATTCTCACATCACAAGGGATACCAAAACGCATAAGAATCCACAACCGAGTAATTCTAGCCTTGTATTTCTTTCTGAGAATCTTTTGGGAGAGTGATGGGAAATACTTTCTCAGGTGTTGGTACTTTGGGTCCATGATGAGATGAAAGAAGAGTAAATAGAAAGGAAAAATTAAGATAGTAAATTGCAGAATCCTAGAATTCCTTCTTCTTTTAGAGGAAAAGAAGAATTTCTAATGAAAAAGAAGAGGATTTGCGATTTAGAGAGAAAATAACAAATTAAGAGAGAAAAAGTGAACTCGGAGAAATAAGCTCCTATGCACAGTAAACGTATATGTAAACAATGATTAAACCACTGTATATGACACGTATAGAACCACGTGGGAGAGACAGTGTGAATCAAACTGATTTAAGATTTGAACTAGGCCCAAATGTTCTTAGTTGAAAATGGTCAGGTTGTTTCGGGCCTTAACACATTTAGAACGAGTTAAATAACAAACATAAAATTGAAAACCAATTCGTATGAATCTTAAACCCAATTCAAAGCCACTATAGATAAGTTAACTATGAACAACAAATCTAATTTAACGACAACAAGGATCTTCCTGAATGATATTTAAAATCATTTCATAACAACACAATCTTCCAGCAACTCAAATGATTTTGTTTTAATCAAAACTTATTGAACAATACATACACCCATATGTTATTCATAATACTTAACATCTATCAATGGATTCATCATCATTACTACCAAGGGTTTAGAATGCGACTAACCTTGAAATCAATACGATTTACGTCTTTCAACATAGACCATATCAATGAACAAAGACACTTGATGTTACTACTTAAGAACATCTACAATCCCCACAATTCTACTTCATACAATATATAATTTCCTCATATAACAAAACCTTAGGTAACCAAAAGATTCACTGATACACTTAAATACAATGTACGTAACAAAATATTCCAATTTTGAGATTCATGCATTCTAGACTTTACACAGTCTCAACAGACCAAAAGTCTAACATTTATCTCTCTCATGATTCAATACTATGATTCCCAACTTATATCATATTCCTCAAATAATAGAACTTTCAAGAAAAGTATTGACACTTATGTGCTCCATCGAATCCACACATAATCATTACTTAGGTTTGAATCAATTACGAAAAATTTGGCATATCTATGTCAAACTTTAAAATCAATAAATCAAGCCTTATATTTCTTATTGTTTTTCACGAGACAAAAGGCTCTTAAATCCTCGTATCTACACGAATTTCTCATCGTTTATACGAATTAGATATGCTTATAGATCCAAATATTATACGAATCTCTCATAAGCATTCTACTTATAAACTCATTCCATATAATTATCATTCCCTCATAACTATTAATACTTTCCTTCTATATAATTATTGTACTCATATAACTATTGATATTTTCATTCTACTGGCCTTTCCATGTTACATCCTTCTAGACTGTATAAATCAATGTGAAGGTTCATTTTGATGATGACAATAAAAATTCAGCTTCAAAACCATCTCAAAAATATATTTTTTTAAAGTGGTGCTACACTCCCTAGGTTAACCGAACCTAGGCTCTGATACCAAAAATTCTGTAACGCCCCTATATGGGGGTTAACAGTTTTTAATGAGATAAAATAAAAATAAATAATAAAAGTAAAACCTTAAAAATAAAATTTGCCCGGGACTTAAATGAAAACTCTCAACTCAAAAATAAAAATATAAACGATAAATAAACCACAGTTTTAATGTAGCACCTTAAATTTAATAATATAAACTGTTGTCATCATCATTTTAACCCTCAACACATTGTAATACAGTCACAGAAAGTAACAATTGATGCTTACATTATCATGAAGAACATTCTCAACGATTGAAGCAGTCCCAATGTAATATAGCTACATCACTTCCTCAACTATATTTCTCGTAGCCACCTCACACTTAGTGAGTCCTGAAAAGATATAAACATAAGGGAATGAGCAACACTATGCTCAGTAGAGAAAGCCATTACTCACCTTTAGGTTTTTATCATTACCACATTAAAATCTGCATGGTTAGTAAGTCACATCATATTCCAGATTATGAGGTTTATTATGATCACATCTTATGGATACCGTAGTTAATCATTACCAAGTGTCATAATTACACATTTATACAAATATTATCAATCATCATTGTTCCTAGGTATCCATGTTAAATTGAGTATCACTCAACTCATCGAAACCCAAATGGGCGCACTTGATCACCCTATAAACATTCCAAGGGTGTTCCGGTGAGGGGACATCAAGCCTCGAGTCCTCACCAAATCAATTCCTGTACAGTGTGTTCTGGGACTTTCAACCCAAGGAAGCGTCATCACCTTCTCCCCTATTTTACCTTTTAGGGTATTCATGCCCAAGGACGTAACCGTCGCCCTTTTCATGTCTCACAATTTCTCTATATTAATCATTATTAATAGAGTTAATTTTCCTAACCATGCTTCTCAATTTATAACATGTGTCAATTCATTATGTTCCTCGTCGTACAATACAAGACGAGTCCATGTCATAGTTTCATATGTGATACACATATAATATCAATTCAACATAGAGATATATATTGCGGCAAAACAATCAATTTTAATTCTATAAAAACCTTACAAAAGATGAGTAATAGAATCCCTACCTTTCAAGCTTATCAACAGTCTCTTAATCCTGGAATCAATTAACGTTAGCTCCATACTCCCTTGATCTTGAACTCCAAGCAAAACAGATCCAGTTGTATCTCGCTGTATCTACGAAGCATCCTCTGTAGTGCTCCTCGAGCGACTATGAATGGCTAGGAATGCTTCCTGAAGATCATACATTCTTGAAAACGTCATTCTGGACTCCGATACTGCTGTTTGAATCGCCTCGATTCACGTGCAGTCGGTACCGGATGATTTTCATCGGAGTGGAATTTGCTCGAACAGAGGTCACCATTGCATCCAGAGCATCGAAACTAGTCAGGAGGCTGTCTCGGATCTTCGATCGGAGGTCCGGATCACAAAATCCCATTTTGGCCTTTGACTGGCCGTTGACCGGCGTTGACCACCGTTGACCGGCGTTGACCGACTTTGACCGTCGTTGACCGGCGTCAATCGGGGTCCGTTGGCAGCTGGGCTCGGGCCTACCCCCCCTAAATCGACCCTTCTGAGTCCAATGGCGGGGTCAATTTCATCCAATTCTGCCTCTAACATAGCGGGTCGTGAAGTACAACGTCGGTAGAAATGGATGAGCTCCGATCTTGATTCTCCGACGATGGAAACCTGAAATTGGCTGAGGGCTTTTGCTACCCATCCTCCTATGAGCATTTCCCCTCATCCAATTTGAAGAAACGTGGTTGGGAAGAGCCAAAACGGAGGCTCCCGCGGCGGTTGACGGCGGCGTTGGCCGTTCTCCGGCGAAACCGGCTCCTTCCGTGCAATTGATCGAGGGGTTTTACTCCCCTTGATCCTCTGAACTCATTGGGAGGGGTGGTGTCAGTCACCTCCTTCGGCAAGGCGGAGTTCCACCATGGGGGCGGCGGTGCACGGCGGCAATAGGCGGGCAGAGCAATCCGGCGGTTTTTGAGCTGCCACCAAGGGTGGGTTTTGTTCCTCTCATCACGGTGGTCGTGTAGGAACAAGAATCACGTCGATCGGACGTCGGACGGCGAAGATATCTCGTCGGAAAGAAATGGGTTTTGCCGCCACTTTGGGCGGCGCGTGTGGTCTCCTCCGGCGGCGTTTTGGGCGGCGCGGCACCTCGTTGGACTCAGCTCGTCGAGAGCTTTCCATTGGTGCGGGAGGTGTCGAAAACGGATGCCGAAATCTCAGACGATCTTTGAGGAGAGAGAGAGAGAATTTTTAGAGAGAGAAAGTAGAGAGAGAGAGAGTTTCGAATTATGAGAGAAATTTCTGATTTTTTTAATATATATACTAGGTAATTAATCTAATTACCTTAATACCCTTAGGAGAATAACGGGTGTCACAGCTACCCAATATTAAACAATTTAAAATTAGATAAGTTAGAATTAATGTGAATTTTATGAAGTTTTAACCATTAAAACTAAAATCAAATTATTTGGTTGATTAATAAAATAAATTAAGATTCTATAAAACCAACCCAATTAATTTAATCTCATTAAATTAATTCTAACACATATTAAATCATTTTATAAACAACTTTAAAAAAATGAAATAATATGCAAGTTTATACATGTCACGTTACAATAACTATAAGTGGGCATTTTATAGATGGCATGTTATAATACATGAACATGTTATCACAACCATCACATGAAAATTAAGCATGAAAGTAAATAATGAATTTTTTACTAGGTCCTTCTGGATAATTAAAATTACAACCTATAAAAAATGGATAAAAAATTATAGGGGTCTTGTTGTAATTGTACATAATTCCCAGCTCCAATGTTGGAGTTATCATCGGGTGGTTTACTCTTTTAAAAAACTGCTTGGTTACCTTTTTAAATTTGATAGGCCCAAGTTCCTAACTTGGCCAGTAGCCCAATGGTTTTCTGAAGGTAACCCACGAGGCACTTTCTGTTGGAAAAAATAGTACGTAACAGAATTTTAAAAATTTTACATCAGAGTAATTTTCAAAACACAAGTTTGACATGCTATATGCATAAATTAACCAGATCTTACTAACCTTTGTGTGCCGAAGAACCCTCGTAAAACATGAAGAGAAGTAACGTTTCAGAAGAGCCTCAACGAACTGGTCTTCTTTGCTATTCTCTATCCACGACTGGAGTGAGTGTGGGCTCACACGTACAGCTCCTCCACTAGATGACTCTCCTTCCAACCAATCGAGAGAACCCAAAGCAAGTGTTCAAGATTTCTGAACAATAGCTCTCAAGGAGTTTTTATATTCTCACTAGCAGAGTATCTCTCCTAATCTCTCAATTGATCTGAGTAACTCTTAAGACTTACTCCCCTTATATAGAGATTGGTCCTAGGGTCAGTCATTATCAGATTAGGTCTCAAAAACTCGAAATAGAATTAATTTTGGATCAATATCTGATAAGATCTGTGTAGAAACGCGTGATCTTATCTTTCGCTGATCGGCAGGCCGAACCACTTGATCGGCAGGCCAAACAGGTCCCATCGGCAGGCCGAACACGTCCATCGGCAGGCCGAACTACCGAATAAAAAAATCTCGCAAATCTTTTATTTTCCATCTGAGATTCTATAGGATAAAGTCTCAGTTTTAATTCAAATTACCCAATAGAGAAGTTATCTGATCAAAACAACTTTATCTAGATAATCTCTAAGAAAATAAATCAATTCCCAATAGTTCTACAAGTTTATCTTGATCTAAATTATCTAAAATTAAATCAACCGATAAACAGACAAGAATTATCCGATCCCAATAATTCAACAAGTTTATCTTGAATCAATTTTATCACAAAATTAATTCAACCGATAAACAGACATGAATTATTTGATTCTTCCAAATTTCAACCAATCTAATAAATCTGACAAAAGTAATCAATTATTGGAAAAGCACGCCGTGTCGTTACAGGATGTTGTGAGCTAGCAAAGGGGACCAAATGGACCTATATAGTTCAAGCTCCCGATAATTATGAAACATAATATCCCAGATATACATTTCATAATTATCAACTCCAATGCTACTCCACTAAAAGCTTGGAGCTGCACTCTCAAACTATATAGAATTACGAAGCTCGTATAGCTAAGTCTCCATGACATATTATAGTGTATCGTATCCCCATATGATAATCCATAATCGGCTTAAGGACAAGTTCTGTCTTACTTTCCCGATTATTTTTATCTTACGCTCCATTATCTCACTATTGTAAAACATACTATCTAATGACAGTATACCATTCGGTTACACCTATGTATTCAAATGGTTGAGCGCTCCAGTTTTTCAATTACAGGATAACGCATATAAGAGGATATCATTACTCCTAAAGAGGAGCTATGGATTCCATATCTATGAATAACAGGTCTATGCTATCAAGAGTCATGCCTCCAACGTACCGGCATGCATACCACTATTAAGATATGAGTGTCACCCTTTGGTACATCAAAAGGCACAAGCCAAGACAACAGGCCCACTATTCATCTCAAGATTAAGATATAACACAAATGATTGTTAAAGTGAATCGATTTGCCGAGATAGAATTGCTAATCCAAATCAATTCACTTTATGTCATGATCCAACACATCGTCACTTATGACAACGTGCCGATATTTCTATTCATGGAGTCCACCTCCGATGGTTAAGATAAACCATCTCCCAAAAGGGATATAGATAACATAACAATCTTTGCATGAATAAAGCGCCCAACTTTATTCCCTTGATTGTGGATCGTATGATTTAGACCATCATCTTAAGAATCATGTCTTCCGCATAATTCGTCCATCATATGCCCAATTCTTAAGGTTTAGACCGACAATCTCAGACTATTGTTTGCTTAACATACATTCAACAAATATAAACGTAAGAGGACAAGATTTGGTATATAAATAATGAATAAATTCTTTATTGATAAAATGTCTCCAAAAACTTATTACATTTTTACTCCTTAGGGCATACATGTCGAACACTTTCTCCTTCTTCTCCAACTTCTCCATGAGCAGTTATATGCAGATGCCTTTGTTACTTAAAAATAAGAACAATGGCTACCATGTCTTTTACAATTAATGTGCATTACTGGCTCTCGCTGTATGAAGTGCAACTTTTCTCCAAAAACTTATTACATTTTTACTCCTTAGGGCATACATGTCAAACACTTTCTCCTTCTTCCCCAACTTCTCCATGAGCTGTTATATGCAGGTGCCTTTGTTACTTAAAAATAAGAATAATGGCTACCATGTCTTTTACAATTAATGTGCATTACTAGCTCTTGCTGTATGAAGTGCAACTTTTTTCCCCTTTCTTTTGTTTTTTTAGGAAATTCGTTGCATGATGAGCTACTGTTGGATGAAGCTTTTTCCAAAGTTGTAGATGACATGCTTGCCTTCCACATGTAGGACTGATTCACATGTAGTTTATGTATATTTTCTTCCTTTTGAATATGTCCATCATGTGGGGACCATAGCAGGTGCCAAAAAAAAAAGAAAAAGAAAAAGAATAATAGCATTACAATAAGCCTATGCCCTTTATGGCTTACACAAATTTGATTTAATCAAACTGAAGATAGAATTAACAGTCCAAAAGGACCATATAATTAACGACCAAAAATTCATTCATAAAATAACCATTTATCACATGAACAAAAATTGCAATAATGCAGAGTACCCATAAACATGCAGCAAGAACATGATATAATCAAAATAAAATCATGTTTAATTAAAATTATATATGCTATAAGCCCCTCTGATGCCATTTGTTGGAATTAAATATGAAAGGCAATGGAAGGAATAGATCATTGACAAACAAAAATTTTCTAAAAACTTTGTTCATAGGGAATAGTGATATAATTTTAATTAATAATAGAGAGCTTTGAGAATTTTTACAAACCTTTTGAAAACCTATGAGGGTATCCTAGCTTTCCTCTTTGACACTACGATCTTCCAATCTAGGCCTCCACACTAATGAAAAGATGAGTGGGCGCCAAACTGCAAGAATGAATTAACCTCATACTTTTCTAGATCTATTATGTACTCAACACATGAGATAGCAAACCTTCTTTTTTTTTTTTTAGAAAGAACTTTTAGTTTTTTCTCTAAGTATTATGCAAAATTTACGTGAAAATGATTGATTAACTGAGATAAATGTTATCTCTATCTTTTTACATCTGAGTTCTTAGTTATTTAATTTATTTAAATTTGAAATAACCACCATATATGATATATGGGGAAGAGACATACTCTACATGATCCTTATCCCTTTTTTTATTTAATTTTAATTTTAACCAAATCAGTTACCTATTCTTTAACTTTTATATATACATGTGTATATATATATATATATATATAAATAATTTGTACATTTACGTAAATGTAAACGTTTACGATTTTTTTAAACCGAATCACATATAAGTGATTCTATAATATATATATATATATATATATATATATATAATATAAAAGTTAACGAAAATCTTGTTTTAAAGATTTGGTGTATGTATATATATAATTAAAATCTTATATATATTTAAATTCAAAAATAAATCATATTTATTTAAAATTAACTTCCAAATTAAGCAATTAATTATTTAATTTTGTGTCTAAGTTGGTAAAAACAAAACATGGTCCCACCACACATATGTCCACACAAAATTAAAATTAATTTAAATAATCTTATTATTCAACTATTACCAATTAATTAATTTAAAAAACATATTTAACTAATCTCATTAGTTAAATACAATCAATTAATTAATTAACTAATGCTTAGTTAAATATGACAACATTTATCACATTATCTTATGTGTCACATAAAACATTTTTCTATGTCACATTAATATTTCAAGGGTGAAATAATTAATTTAAAATTTAATAATTCTAAATTAAATATGTATAATTTATTTTATGCATTAAATCCGACATAGTGTTATAGAGGTGGTATTGGGGACTTATGGACCTATAACCCGAGCTTTAATAAATTTGACAATTAATCAAACTCTTTTTAATGTGTCAAATTTATTAGTTTCAGTGTTATTCCTTTAAAAACCTGAAACTAACTTCTTGAGATTATAGTGAGAATTACTCAAAGAAAATTAACAAGTAGTCCATTGATATAATCATTACATATAAGTCAGTCCTCCATAAATAGTTCATAATAAGAGCTAGGTTCAATTTCTGTTTACCTCTCTTATTACATCTTTATTTTTGAGTTTCAATAATTCTCTAATGAACACTTAATTCATAATCTTATTATGAACGAGCGCTCTACTGTTCAAACCTTGAATTATCACTCAAGAGACCTATTTTTCTAACTTCCATAAGGAAGTAATAGATTCCATATCTGTATAATATTATTCGCAACTATTTATATCATTATGTTTCCAAGATGCTAAATTTTGAGTTGTGTTTAGACAAATCTTACCATGTAAGTCAAGAAACATAATGTCATAAATAAGAGTCTAATAAATACTTAGGATTAAGACTGTCAAATATATGATCATCATAATGACAAATTTGAATACTCTATTTGTGACGGATGATTATTAAAGATTCATAATTTATCTGGTCCAACCTTTTATAATCTCATTATATAATATACCTCCAATCCAATGTCTCTAGATTAATAGCCTGAATAGAACTATTTCATTCTAAATGAGATTGGACCGTACTAGTAATATTTAATTAAAGATCTCAAACTTATTAATTATTACTGACTATTTAGATTATTATTTACAAATTTTATCCCTAAGCATATATCACTTATATGCTAAATTTATAGTCACATTAATAATCATGGAACTTTCTTGATGTTTATAAAAGTATTCATAATACATATAAGTAACTATAATAATTATAAATGTCACTTTATTTATTTATTAATAATATGCATAATGTCATAGCTTATAGGGCACCAAACCCAATAGGAATGTGGTATTAGAACATGGATCACATTATGAAATAAAATAATAATACTGCTATGTTAAATTTATTTCTGCATGAGACTTATTTAATTGTTATGTTTTTACCACCCTCATGAACTCAATGTTATGTTGTTAGATTGTTGAACCTTGGTTTGTAATAATTTATGTGTTTTATTTGGATTACACGTTACATACCTATTACATTAAAGACTAACTTTTTTTTGCAGGTAATCGGTTAGTCGAATACCTTTGGTATTTTGTCAGGCTAACCGAGGAGGAAAACCGTTCAAGGTAAGTAAATATCGAATCTATTTGAAAGTTGCGGTCATATGAAATTTTAGGAGCAAATGTCTATAAATAAACTAATTATTTTAAAAGTAAAGTAAATGTGTTATTTTATATGTTTGTACGAGACCGCACTTAATTAGTTAAAAAAAATTTAGGCTGAAATTCCTAGGTAAATAATTAAATAATACTTACATGTTTGGTTTTTCTATTGAATAATTAAGAGATAATGGTAAAAGTTAATGATTTCTATGACGTCCGTAAGTAAGCATTACAGAAAGTTTTTTTTTAATCAATATTCAACTGGAATTTGGAATTTATAACCATAATTTCGAGAGAGAAAAAGTCTTAATTTAGAATGGAAAATTATAGTCTAAAATATTTAGTTCATTAAGGTAATAATATTACACTATTGCTATCAAAGCTTTAACAATACAATGAACAATTAAAAAAAATTACGTGCGTAGAGTAAACCTTCATTAGTAGGTGAAGTTAATCTTTGATTTTTCTTTTTAGCACCATAAGTTCACAAATCAAACTTTAATTTAAAATTGATGATCATAATTCCAAATATTTTGTGGAGCTAGAATATAGTGTTACATTATTGCTATCAATGTTTAACTGTATAGTCAACAAATAAAGACATTAAATATGTGGCTAAACCATATTAATAGGTGAATTTTATCCTTAATTTATTTTTTTATCACCATAATTTCACAAATTATAGTCTTTATGTCACTATTGTCAATTAGAAGACCAGTATTTTCACTAGAGCGATTTTCTCGGTCCGATACATATCACAGTTTTCTTGGTTTGCCTTGTAATGGTTCGCGTATGCCTCGAATGCAAAATAAAAAATTCAAAAAGTTGAATAAACTTCATAAACATGCCATAAAACACAAACTTAGTTCATCACAAAACCATAAGACATAATAAGAAAGTGCATAAAACACATACAATATAATATATATGCTACTGCTCTTCTGATATGGTTATACTTATATGGCTTTTATAGCACATAAGATAACCTTTTTTCTTTAATTGAGAAAATGAAATAACTATAGATCTAAATGAATAAAAATCACATACTGCTCTTTTTATATAACTTTCATTTTATATAACATTATAACTTTTGTATAACACCTACTTCTATAAAATATACATTACTACAATAGCTATAAGAGGGGAAAAAAGAAAAAAAAAACCCAACCTACGGTAGAAAATGAAAGAAAAAGGGGGAAAAAAAAAGAAAACCTAAGGAGTGAAGGCTGATGGGGTCAGAATTTGGAGGTGGTTGTTGTTGGTGGGCCGCCATTCTGGTCACTGCTCATAGGGCAGTGGGCTTGAAAGTTGCAGAGGTTGATGATGAAGAAAGGGCCGATGATGAAGAAGGAGGCAGATGATGAAGAAGTGTCAAAGAAGATGGAAGACTTAGGGTTTAAAAATATATTTGCACATTTTTATTTGATTAAAGCCCAATTTTGATATTGGGTTGACTTTCTTTGAAAGGAAAAAAAAGAATTGGGTTGAAAATCTGCTCAAAATAGCCTTCAATTTGAGGCTCATGTCTCATAAGTCTTGAGGCAAAAACGTCTCAAGGCGCACGCCTCAATGAAAAAAGGTGTAAGTCTCGTTCAAGCCATTCAAGATTTAAGCCTTGAAGCACTAATTAAGCGCTTTAAACTGAGGCGCGTCGAACGCCTTTTTAAACCATGATACATATATGCACTTCTGTTCTCGTTTCAGCATTTCTTCAACCATGGCAGCGACGTTATAAACAGCCAAAACTCGTTTTGCTGCGTCTTTTAACCGCAAATGAAACCCATAATCGTGATAAAGCCTGAAGCATTTTGTCTAGTATAACTACCAAAGAGAAGAAAATTTGAAACTTTATATCTTCACATGGTCAGGTATCTTGAATACGAGCAAAAAAAATGTTGCAAAAGAACATTATACACACCCAAGGGGAAACTCTCGACAGCAATGGCATGCAAACGGTAGTCATAACATTCAAAAAATTATCTTCTGAACAATCAAAAAACAAAAATGCACACATACTCCACTAACACGATTACACCAAACTAGAAAAATCATATATTTACCCCCTGTTTGGCATTGTGGTGGGAACCACGGTTCCCACCACAAACTCAGTTATAAACAGTATAAAGCTCTCACATGCTACAGTAACAATTAAAAAAATTGCTACAGTGTAAAGCTTTCACATGCTACAGTAAAAGTGGTTCCCACCACCGGTTTCCACCACCTTCCAAACACCCCCTTAATGTATGCTGCGTAAAGGATTCATCAATACTTGCGTGAGCCCCTGCATAGATATGGAGAAATAATGGATTCTCGCCATCGGATGGTGCCTTTGGTGGACGATGCTTTCCCCTGTAATCGCAACTAGAGAGAAATATTATAAGCCTGAACTTGTTTTCGTTCTTAGAATTTTTGAAATATTTTCGTATAATTTTTGAGGCAAAAATTTTAAAAAATATTTGTAAGACAATTTTAAAAAATTCTTATTTTTCAAAATAAAAATATTTTTACGTATTTTGAAAACAATATCAAATTTTTTCCACGAAGCCTTTAAGAGAGGACAAACCTTGTCATCACCACAGCGCCAGTGCATCTTTGAATATGCAAATAGAGAACCAGAATCCAATAATGTCTTAAAAATAAAAATAACAGCATTAGTAATAACTGAAAGGAAACCGAAAGACTGTCTAATAACTGATGAAAACTTGAAATAATCAGGGGCGAGAGGGGCAGTCCGAAAGGGACGAGCGGGGCGTTCTGAAGGACGAGGAGACGTGGTCTGAAAGAGAATGATGGCGTGGCGATTGTACTTTTGCTATGATTTTAGTTGAGAGCCACTCTCTTGCTACTCCTATGCGGGCGAAAACAGGAGGATGGATTGCTGCGTCTTTGAAAGTGACAATCCCCAGGTCATCAACTCATGTAAACACTTTTTGGATGTCGAGTGCTTGGAATTCCTTAACGCCCTCCATTGCATTAACTGGATTTCTATTCCTTTTTGTTGCTATTTTCTTTTGCCATGTTCCTAGAAACTGTAATTTTTATGCGCATAAGTTAGCTAAGTGGGCTCTGGCTCGTAATCTTAAAAGAAACATTTAGCCTTACTCTATTCTCAGTACTGTTGCCATTGACAATTTGGGGTGGTGTCCCTAGTTTGAGCCTCTCCCCCTTCTTATCGAAGGGTGCTTGCTACATATTACCAAATAATAATAATAATAATGATAAGCAGACTACAAAGATGAATATTATTAAAAGAAACACTTAAAGAAAAGTCCCAAGAAAAGATACATAAATAATAAAAAAAAAAACATTTAGAAATATAGTTTGAAACTTCAAAATGTAAACTACTTTCAAAGTAAAAACCAACCACCCAATTAAAAACCATGTGAAAAGTACTAGTGAAAATTCATTTTTGTTTCTGTCAAAACAAAGAAAATTAATTTTTTTCATTGAATTCTTGTTGCTTTCCAATGAGTAAGTTAATATCAGTGCCGGTTCAACAAACCACAGCACGCCTTTTCTTCTTTTTGGATAAATTACAATACTTGTACACCCTTTTGGTTATAGGTTGGGAGACTAACATCAGATCATGAGATTGGTTCAACTTCTCATTTAACTTTGTGTGTGTGTTTTTTTTTTCTACAGAGAAATGCCTGCAAAAAACCTGACTCAATATTCCCTCAAAACTAGTCACATAAGAAGAAATCCTAGTCCTTAACAAAATCAAAGCATATTATAACGACGAGTAATGATGAGAATCGTAAGTAAACTAGCTAGATTTCAAAGGTGAATAACAAATGCTAAAAAGATTTGAGACCCTTCTTTTCCCAAAAGAAAGAAACCAAAAACCCCAAAATTTAAGGGAAAAAACCAGCAACAAAAAGAGTCCAAAAGAATAGTCAGATCTCAGTAACATACTCTTCCTCAATTCCTCAAAAGGAAATTGCAGATAGATAACGCAGTATTTTGTTAAACATCATTGATCCAACAAAAATAGCCACAACACAATCAATTAAAATAAACCCAACAAAAAGAGAGAAGGTAGGAGCATCTTAGAGAAAAACTTCCCCATGGGTTTCTTCACTGGCAATTAAAGTGCAAGGATAACGATTATAAACAACTGTTCAACGATCCACATCACATAAAGATTGAAAAAGAGAAAAGATATAAAAAAAAATCTCGACAAACAATTTAGATTAAGCATGAATGGGACCGTGGTCTGCCGTGGAACTGGAGTAAGAAATATTGTGAATTTGTTATGAAGATGTACACGAGGACGATGCTTACATAGAATAGGCTTGAGCTTTACCCTAGAAGTTCCGTTCCCAACAGATTGGGCCGACCCTCAGTGCAGCAAAAGGCTTGGGAATTATCGGGCCGAAGACCGAAATGTGACATGAGCCAGGCAAGGGATCAGTTTGCAAAATAGCGATTATGAGGTGTAGCTTTTCAACATGGGAGAAAGTTTAACTCATACCCCTTTTATAAAATATAAAGACATTATTATTTTTAAATATTTTAAGCTAATGTTAGATATATATAATAGCATTTGACTTTTTTAGTTAAAAGAAATGACATTAATCAAAGAAAGACAAAAGTAATAAAACACAATATATACTAATGCAACCATTTACAGGGGTAATATAGGAGTTTATTAGTCCTAATAGTACATACTAATGCAACCATATACATTCTCTAGAATTTTTGAAACATAGTAATTTTCAATGGTCAAAAGATGATTTTATCCTTCGTTTTGCAAAAACATTATAGACACCACAAATAAACTTAAAAAAAAAGAGAAAAATAAAAAGCACATACAACAACTCAGTCATGGCAACGCTGAAATCGACAACGGGTAGGGATAAGAGAGGAGATTGACTTTTATTGAAGACATCAATGATGGATGGATTTAGGAATGAGGGGATCAATGATAGACCTAAGCTCAACTCTATCTTTGTATTCTTTGAAAATGACGTGTTTCAAACTTTCTCATAGAAATGGTTGAAATGAAAAACAATACCATAAAAGCGGCGTCTGTCAAAATGATCTGGTAACAAAGAGGAGTAAAATATTTTTTTAAAAGAAAAATTTGCACAAAATAACTACTTTTAAACTTTTATTTAACATTTGTCTATATCATAACAATAGTACAAATATATTTATTTACAAGTCATTAAAATTATTTATGGGAGGAGGCAAAAGTCACTTTTAGAGGGGTATGATTTAAATATCAGTTTTAATTAATATTAGTAGCAAATGTCACATTTTCTAAAGATGTAAGTGTTGGAAACAAAGTGCGCAGCGGAATTTTAAAAAATTTTCATCAGAGTAATTTCCAAAAACACAAGTTTGACATGTTATATGTATAAATTAAACAGATCTTACTA